>CAIGRO010281227.1:0-17922 GCA_903798355.1 Fraxinus baroniana | reverse complement strand
AAGAATAACTAACCAAGAGGGGTGAATTAATTTTTGAAACTTTTACGACACTTAGTCTCAAAACAATTTAATACACAAGATATAAATGTAAAGTATGATACAAGAATTAAATATCCAAGTTCAATAATTAAATTCAAGCATAGATATAGCTCAAATAAATGTTAATGTGAAGTAAAGTGCTATAATGTAAAGATAACAAACCAATCTAATAGGGTTCGATACACAATGTGTTCTACATCCTCGTTACCAAGCTATCCATCATGAGCAAGGTCAATTGCACTATAATGATAACATACAAACAAGGAGTATCAATCCTTAAGTGACTTACAATAAGAAGCACTTATCCTTAAGTGACTTACAACAAGGAGCACATATCCTTAACAACAATCGAGTTTTCACAAGGCTCTCGAAACCACCAAAATAAAAATGATAATTTTACAATTGAAACAACTCTCTTAACAAATGATATAATCAAGTCAAGTATTATATAGTTAGGTAAACACTTCAATGGATAGCAAATAATAAAGCCTTTAAGTGTTTGTGATGAAAACTTTGATGAATGATTGATAATGAAATAGTTTGTGTTTTTCTATCAAAGTTTTCAAACCAATAATCTCCCTTAACAAATAATACAAGTTAAGTATGAAGAGAGATTTGCACTTAATTCAAAAGGTTGGCAAAGAAAACTTTTATCAAGAATGAGAAATAGATGAAGTTTTAAAAGATTTCTTGCAAACTAGAATTCTTGATAATGAATGAAATAGGTTGAATTAAGCAAGAAATTCTTTTGTAATAAATGAACTAGAACTTATAATTAAGTATTCTCAAAGATTTTCAATAAATAAGCTCATAAAAATTCTCTTGTAAGTTGGTGTTATTGAATGCAAAAGAGATTGGTATAATTAGCACTCTTGGTAAGTTCGGTTGACCGAAAAGTTCGGTTGACCAATTTTTTGAATATAGCCGTTGCAAGATTCTGACCTTTGGAAGTTCGGTCGACCAAGTTCGGTCGACCAAAATGTTCGGTTGACCAATTTTTTTTTTATTAGCTTTTTCAAAATCTATTTCATAAGAATGAAAATCATTTTTATGCAAGTGATAGATTATGTAAAATAATTTGAGTTTTATGCATTTGCTAAAAATCGAAGAGTTAATACTTTTACATTCCAATAAACTACTTCCAAGATTTGATTTTCATAGTTCTTGCTCTTGTTCTCTTCGAGTCTCATTTGATTGCTTGTTCTCCATCGGATAAAAATTTGACTCTTTGAATGCTTAAGAGAATATATTCATGAAAAACTTAAGAAACGAAACTTGTTAGAAACATTAGTGTATTGTTTGTTACAATCAAAACAAGTGGAGTTATATTAAATTATAGGTCAACAACTTCAAGTCTTCAATGATAATCCACACAAGAGAACAAGAATGAGAATCATGATTTTTTTTTTGTGATAGCAGGATTATGAATGTGTTTTTTTTTATTTCTCAAACCTGAATGGACGTACCTTTCTTAATCTATGCAATTTGATAACAACATAGACGTGGTTCTATAATGATCTAGGACTTGTGTCCAATCCGTTAGTTTACGTACTATCCATCCTAGGAGAGCTTGAACCCATCTTATCCCTTAAGAATGACTTAACTTGAATCCTGGGGACACAATAGAAATTCTTAAGGGGTAAGATGGGTTCAAGCTCTCCAAGAGCAAAAGTGGTAATCTAATGGCTTGGACACGAGGCCTGGGTCGTTACAAAAAAATAAGCATTTTTTGTAACGATCGAGACCTCATGCTCAACTATTCTCTTACGCACTGTCCACTTTGGGGGCATCTTCCCTCTTACCCCTCACAACTTTCTATTTCGTTCCCTAGGATTCTAACACATTATTGAATCCTGGTACTAATTATGCCCAATTGGTACTAGGATTCAATTTAAATATATCTTAAGGAAATGTCATGTGTTCGAATCATGGAGAACGGACACAAAGCCATGAGAGGTAAGAGAGCAGATGTCCTCCCAAAGAGGACAATATGTAAGAGAAAGGCCAGGCACAGGGCCTGTGTCATTACAAAAAAATGCACATTTTTTGTCACAACCCGACCTCTATGCCCAAACTGTTACATCATACCTATAGTCCGCTTAGGGAAAAGCGAACCAATCTTACCCCTCACGGATTTCTATCGTGTCCATATGATTTGAGCTATTAACATTTACCTTAAGAATGATTTAAGTTGAATCTTCAATGTCCAAGCCGTCACATAATACGTACTTGTCCAGTTGGTACCAGAATTCAAGTTAAGTCATTCTTAAGGGAAATATCAATGGTTCGAATCTTGGGGACGCGACAGAAATTCGTGAGGAATAAGAAGGACTCATGCTTTCCTAGAAAGGATAGTACATATGATATAATGGCTTGGGTATAGGGACCAGATCAATACAGGTTCTGTTGACAGCTTCAGATTATCCACCAGCTTCTTCGTGATCATATTCTCACAATTGCAATTATTTACGATCAGACTGCAAATAGTATCATTGGCTTGAAAGATCTTTCATGCTAAATCAACTCTTCGTACTTGAGTGAGCATAAGATTTTCTCCACAATACATACAAAATCTCCTTTTTCTTCTCCACAAACTTCATCGATGTATTCTTCCCCTTTCTTTTCCTTGTCTTCACATATTCCTCATCCTCATCTAAACTTCCATTGGAAATAGAAATCTCTGCTTTGACTTTGTAACCATTATAGTCATTATGATGACCATGATAACGGATTGGTGCCAAAATTGGGACAGCAACTTGAATAGGTTCGATATGTAGTTTTTGCCTAGGATTATTGCCTCCAAGATTCAAGATAATATTACAAGCCTCGCCTTAGTTCTCGTTTCTAAAGCATTAATTAGATCATTTGTCATCGCTCTGATACCATCTAACACAGGACAAAAACGTGAACATTAATAAAATGTTCTTGTTTGTAACACACGAACAGATGTTTTCTCGAATTTTGTTCTAACGGACATGATAAATATTTGGAATCCACCAAATAACGGGAAAAACTGAAATATCTTGTCAATTAATAAAAACGAATATAATTTTTTACAACCTTAATACATATTTATTGACTCATAACAAATCCTAATAAAAGTGAAATCTTAATTTTATAGACAAATCTAAATAAACTAGGAAACAACAAAACAAATCCAATTAAAACGAAAACAAAACTACTGAAATGACGAAAATACCCTTTGAATAACTAAAAACAAAAAAATGTTAAAACAGATCCCTGAACGTTGGAAATTTGACCCCAAAACTTAATCAACATCATTTGAAAAATATGTGTAGAATCGAAAAATGCTTCTGAATTGTACCAATGGACAAAAATTTGACAATCGAGCAGAAAGTTACGCTCGTTTTCGTAGATTCTCCTTATTTCTTCTATTTTCCAATTGATTTGTGATTTTCTCTTCTAACTGTCCCACATTATCGAGTATAGATATCTTTAATTGTTGGTGTTTTGTTTATTTTCATGGATGCATAATGCATATAACAACATAATAAGTTCATTGTGTCCTGGAGATGTATTTGTGTCCCAAGTACTTCACTAGATTGGTGAGGGCAAATAGCATCTCAAGGAAAGTGAAATATCATAGTTTACTAGCTAAATTTGATCTTACATGCGGAATAATACAATTAACAAGCTACCAAGGTTGACCTTACGTGGGGAATTATACAATTAACAAGCAACATGTCACTTTTAATTGATTCTAGATGGTTAAACAAACAATCCAATTATCCAAAGTTAAATTGTCGCAGTTTGTAATAAGAAAGCAATAAATAACACCAATATTGATGACAGAAAAACTCAACTGGGTAAAAACTTTGGGACCAAATCAGTTACCTCCACTACAGACAATATGTATTATAGTCTGTTTCCAGCATAATGAATTTCACTAGTTCCCACTGTTGTATTCCTGTAATCTCCGAGATCTGCTGTACCCACCAACTTCCCAATTTTCTACAGTTAGATGCTATCAGCCAACTCCACTAGACTTCTCGATCTACTTCCTGTAGCTTCCAAGATCTGCTATTTTCTTTCAGCTTCTCGATCTTCTATAATTGTCTCTTCCAAGTGGACTTCCAAGAATCTCCAATTCTTGTGCTTTTCCTATACTTATAGTCCAAACTCTCTCAACCTCCAGCAGCTTTTGAAGTTCAACTGAGAAAGTATCTTCCTAAGGATGTTTAGGAAGTAGTTGTTTTGGATTCTTCAATTTAATGTTTTCCCAAAGTGTGGTTGAAAGATCTCAAAACAAAAAAGAATAAATCACAAAGAAGGAAAGTGTTATTGGATCTCTAAAAAATGATATGATGTAAAAGAATAATAATCAACCACCACAAATTTCGTGCATAGGCTTAAGTATTTATAGGAGAGGGTAATTAGGTTGAATGAACCAGAAGAAAATACTTGAAAACAGCAAATTAGGATTTTTAGGATCGACCATCGCTCAAACGATAAGCCGGTGACAGACGAGCGACGCTTTGACATTCGAGCTAGAGCTCAACGATAAGCGGCACTATAGACATTCTGTTTTTGTCGCTTGAACAGTGTCCAGGCAATAGGCTAGCCAAAATGCAGCGCTGTGTTTCTCTTCTTCTCATGCTCGAACCGTAGACCTCATGACCCAATTTATACAAATTGTACCATATGTCCTTGACTTTTACAATACATTACAAATTAGTCATTTTGTCCACCGAATCGCCAACACTAAAAACCTAACAGAAAGCACAAATCTTTGCCTTGAAGTTGGGTTCTTCATTGTTCTAGGGTATTCAAGATTATGCAGTTTCCAACTTCGTCTACTTCTTTCTTATGTGGTTTTGAAGACTACTACGGTGATGTGACCTACAATCTTAAGACGCTATTTCATACTTTAATAAAACACCACCATTGTTTTTGCTTCAAGATTTCATGGTAGATTTTGAATTTGGAATAGTTAGATGTTATATGGATAATGAATAATCATTTAGAATTTCGCATAAATTCAGTAAACCTGAGATTTTATTTGTGCATCGATATTGCATGTGTTATTAATGCTAAAAGTAAGATTGCAAGTTCATATGCAGTAAACTAATTGTGTTCGATCCGTTTAAGTTAAGTATAATTAGGATTGTATAAGATTTCATAGTTTGTAATTAAATACAATATTGCTGTTGTACGTATTGCTGTCAATAACTTCTTATTTGTCGACCATGTAAATGTTGATATTGTGGGCACTTAACACAATATTGGTATGGGGAGTAGATATGGCGTGGGATAGTGACATGATTCAAGAATTTGTTGTGTAGTTATAATGAGATCAAATATTATACTCATTGCACTCCACAGAAGTTCTAAGTAGAATGACATTATAAATTGAGTTCATCTCTAAAATATGCCGTGTGATATATACCACATATATTAACGTGGACCATAATTTGATATGAAAGCATATTGTGGCTACAGTTTACTCATTTCATATGAATATGAATTTTGAAAAGGCTAGTGATAGATTATGCTACATATTGTCGGTATCATAAGAAAATTATTTGTTGCTAAGAATAAGGTAACAAAATACAACCTAATTCTCATATAGTCGCAAGGTTGAGATCCTAGATAATCTTCTTTAAGGAAGTGCAAGACTAGGGGGTAAGAGAATTCAATTAGAAATTAAATTGTTATTGATTAAAAGGTTGCTTTAAATAGAGAAGATAGATCGTGTAGACATGTATTCTCTAATTTCAAGAATTATGCCTAGTGATTTTACAGTACATCACTAGATGTAACGCCCCAAATTTTATTGACTTACATTTTGAGTTGTTACCGATATCATTTCATAATCATACTTGAAAAGAAAATATTAAATTGAAATTTTAAACCCTCAATTTAATTGAACCTTCGTATACTGAATTAAATAAACATAGAGTCATGAAATTTAGAACATTTAATATAAATAAATAAAAAAACACAAATATCATAACAAGATTTATCGTTTAATGTTTTTCTAAAATTTTACTTGGACAACCCGCGCACTGTTCAACCACCATCCACGTTGATCGGTCTAACCTGAAATGTTAAAATTTGAAGGAATAAGTAATTTAAACCAATCAGGATATGTGCGTCCAAAACAATATGATAAATTTTTAACATAAATTTATGACATTGCATACCACCATTTCATCAAGAGTAGCCGAAGATTAATCGAATACTCTAACACATTTCTATGCAAACAATTGAGAAAATCCGAAGGAAATCTTTCATTTCATTTCATTAAGACCCGTAGGTCAATTAGTATTTCATGAAATAAATTACATAAAAAAATTAAAATATTACAAGAATAGATCAACTTGTACATAGTATCCTACCTTATTATATCAAATGAATGTTGAAAGACATAATCCAAAAATCACGTTCCAATTTTTTTATTTTCTGCCTACGCTACAAATGTTGTGTATGTGCATATATTAGATGAAAATAAAGAGGCAAAGGAATTTTGGTAGAATATAAATACAATAGGGGTTTTTTCTGAATTCAAAGAATGAAACAAAGTAAAAAATTGGGGTTGTTGGTAAACATATGTGCACATCATTAGTATTTATAGGTAAAGGTAAAGTAGTTGATTAGGGTTAAGATTGTACCATATTCAATTAATTATTATCCTAGATTATGTAGATATTGACTATTTAATTAGTGCAATTGTATTGGATAATACAAGTGATGTCAAATACATATAATTCCACAATAATTGCATGACGTGTCGAAACTTGAATGGTGTTTCCAAAATTGATTTGATTTAATCCCAATTAAGTAATCATTATCCTGCATGCACACATTAAGATAAGTTGGACTCCTAATTGCATTGGATATCAGGCTTATTTTATTTTAATGCAAACAAGCAATTTAAATAATTAAATAATCAAACTCTTATTTGATTTCTACAAAAGTAGTCTTTGTTATCTTTTATCAAACCGAGAGCAAAAGGTGGACGGCTTCCATAGAATTGATTACTCATGAATTAAGTGTGACACTTTTGTTGTTACAAAGTCATGTTTTTGTCTAAGTGTTGTCACACGATTTTTTGTTGATAGTCTAGCCTATGTTATGGTAGCTAATTAGACTAATTTAGTTCTATTACAAATTGATGTATATGACAAGTATGGAGTAGCAGTAGTAGGTAGAAAAGGTGATAGAATAATCATTTTATTTTGCATCAATGTAAGGTTATATTATGGAGCCATGTACTACCTATTTTCTTGAATCAATTGAACTTGGTTTTCCTCCTCTTTGTCTTCTATACTCTAACAGTAGTATCAGAGCTTTAAAGATCTTTGAAAGATTGAAAAAGTACTGAAAAATTGAAGGAGAAGGGTAAGTAAGAAGCAAAACTGGTAAGCTAGAAGCAAATTCGGTAAGGAACCTGCAAATACGGTAACTTGTGTAAAAATCTGTAAGCATTGTGCAAATCCGGTAACTTCAAACCGGTAAGTGTGTGCAAATTCGGCAAGTTCTTTGCAAAATCGGTAAGCTCTGCTCTTCATTTTTTTTTTCCTTCATTCTGAGAGAAAACCAGTAAGGAACCTTCACTAGCTAAACGTGTGAGTGATGGCTTCCAGTGGATTTTCAGCACCTCTTCCTTCAACCTTTAATGGAGAAAATTACAATTTCTGGGCTGCTAAGATAAAATCCTATCTCAAGGATAACCTTTGGGAGATAACTGAGATAAGCATTGAACCTCTACCATTGAGAGCTAACCCAATGGTTGCTCAAATCAAACAACACGGTGAAGATGTTGCCAAGAAGTTCAAGGCTCTCTCATGCATTCAGTCTGCTATTTCAGATTCTATGTTCACAAGGATAAGTACTTGTGAAACAGCTAAGGAAGCGTGGGATAGACTAAAGGAGGAATTCCAATGAAGTGAGAGAACCAGGAAAATGCAGGTTCTAAATTTGAGAATGGAGTTTGAAACTCTAAAAATGAAGGATTCAGAATCTGTCGAGGATTTCTCTGATAGGTTGATAAAGGTGGTAAATCAAATCAAGTTGTTAAGTGATGATTTGCCAGACAAGAGAGCACTGGAGAAGATGTTAATCAGTTTGCCAGAAAAAGTTTGAATCTAAGATTTCTTCACTTGAAGATTCAAGGGACTTGGCTAGCATTTCTTTAGCTGAACTAGTGAATGCCCTTCATGCCACTGAACAAAGGAGATTATTTAGACAAGAAGAACAAGTTGAAGATGCTTTGTTTGCTAAAGGAAAGCAGAGAACTCAAACAAATTTTGGTGGAAAGAAGCCACAAAACGAGAAGAACGAAGTTGTTAAATGTTCTGGAAAAGATACTAAGTATCCTTCTTGTCCACATTGCAAGATAAAAGGCCATTCTCCTAAGTATTGGTGGTTTAGGCCTGATGTTCAATGCAGGTCATGTAAGCAATTTGGGCATATTGAAAGGGTCTGTAAAAATCGAAAGGAAAAGAAGGAAACTCAGCAAGCAAAGGTTGCTAAAGAACATCTTTTCTCAGCCTTGAATCAAATGGTCAGTAGCAAGGAACAGATATGGTTACTTGATAGTGACTGCACTCATCACATAGCATCAAATGTAGATATTTTTGTTTAAATGAATGATAACTACAGATCAAGGGTAAATGTTGGAAATGGGGAATATGTGGCAGTTAAAGGCATTAGTAAAATCTCAATTCAGACTCCATCAGGTAAGAAATTCATTTCTGATGTCTTGTATGTTCCAAATATTGATCAAAATTTGATAAGTGTTGGCCAACTAATTGAGAAGAACTATACCTTAGTATTTAAGGATAATAGTTGTATAATTCTAGATCAAAACAATGTGGAAATAATGACAATCGATATGAAAAATAGAAGTTTTCTTTTGGAATGGAAAAGCATGAATTTACAAGCTTATACCAGCATTGTGGTTGAGTCTGAATTGTGGCATAAACGGTTTGGACATGTTAACTATACTTCACTTAAGCTTTTGAGTGAATAAGAGTTAGTGGAAAATTTTGCCAAAGAATGGAGATGCTATGCGTGTTTGTGAAATCTGCCAAAAAGGAAAACATGCGACTTCATTTCCCTAGAAATCAAGCCAAAAGAGCCCAAATTAAACTTCAACTTATACATTCTGATGTCTGTGGTCCTATGAAAAACTCAACCCTGAATGGTAGTAGGTTTTCATTTTATTCATTAATGATTTCACTAAAATGTGTTGGGTTTATTTTCTCAAAGCAAAATCAGAAGTACCTGCAGTCTTCCAGAAATTTAAGAACTATGTTGAGAATGAAAGCTGTTGTAAAATCAGGGTCATTAGGACTGATAATGGCACAGAATACACCAGCAATCAGTTCAACAATTTTTGTAAGAAAGTGGGAATTAAACATCAGCTAACAATTCCCTACTCCCCCCCCCAACAAAATGGATCCGTGAAAGGAGAAACAGGACAGTAATGGAGATGGTTATATGCTTATTGCTAGAGAAAAATATACCTAAAGTCTTCTGGACTGAGGCTGTAAACACCTCAATCTATTTGCTAAATAGACTACACACTATAGCCTTGGAGAAACTAACTCCTTATGAAGCTTGGTATGGAGTTAAGCCCAGTATATCTCATTTGAGGGTGTTTGGGAGTGTGTGCTACATGCACATACCTGATGTTAAAAGAGATAAGCTCGGTCAGAAAGTAAAGGCTGGAGTTTTGGTTGGATATTGTGACAATGCTAAGGGCTATAGAGCTTTGGTTGGATATTATGACAATGCTAAGGGCTATAGAGTTTATAATCTACAAACCACTTAATCATTAAAACTCTTTCTTAATTATGGACTCCAAATTCTACTTTAACTAAATTAATGAGGGAATCATGGATTAGGATAAATTCAAGTCTAACCACTAAATGAATTAATTTCTTGAGATTCATTTATCATAATATTCTTTGATCGCTCTATTTTAATTCGATCTTATCCAAATTAATTTCATCTAAATTTAAAATACATAATTAATTATGATCTATCAGACGAGTCCAATATTACTATAGTAATATGGTGTAAATCGACAACTAATATTATTAGCTAAGTAGTTTTTTTTTACTATTATTATTTGCTCTAATTCGAGTTTAGCTTATTTATATAAACTCTTTATTGAGTCCATAATTCATCATTTAATTCGAGCTTTGAAAAGAGCCTAATATTGATAAGGTACTTAACTCCATCAATAGTTGACCATTTTGACTCAATTGAATAAAAGTATAAAAGTTATATTTGTTTTCTCAACTATAAGGATATTCATATAGATCCCAATTAGATACCAGGCATAACCAATTGACTTGCATAAAGACTTGGCTAGACCAAAACTTTCTATTCCATAAAATTTCAGGGCGTTACACTAGGTCTCTTTGAATGAGGTATAAAGTGAATCATGCTTTCGGCTAATGAAGTCTTCGAATAATACTATTTGATATTAGTTTCTACTATGACATGTTTCTAAGGCCTTGGCTAGTTAAATATCATACAGAAAGGGACGGTAGCAAATTCCGTCACCATTTACAAAACATCAGAACACTTGAAACATCGAGATCTTGGGTGCAATAAGCAAAGTATATTATATGAGTAATTGCGCGAGCAATTCAGTTTGTTCGTAAGGGCCTGCTTGGAGGACTTTTTATTTTATTTTATTTACTTATTTATTTTTTTTTTACCAATTTTAGGAGGTACCGTTTATGAGTGTTGAAAAAATCTGTATTTATTAGTTTCTTTGGGCACCGATTTTGAATTGTTTAAAAATCACCCAAAATCGGTATAATGTAACTTAGATGAGTTCTCTCTATCAAATCGACTTGTTTTGACCGTTTCTCATATTCTCTTTTAATTTACCCTCTGAAAAATAGTTATTTCCAACCGACATAATTTTTGTTCTCAAAACTAACTAATAAATAAAAATATATCAACTAAAATATTATTTATAATGATCAAAAACAACATTATAATTAAACAAAATACTTATAAGTAAAGATAAGAAAAATTACATTATAATTAAAAATTACTTAAAATTATAAAAAAAAATTATGTAAAAATTTTTGTTTATAAAATAAAAATACTTCTAATAAGACAACAAAAATCACTTATAAAATATAAAAAGTTAATTACTTAGAAGTAAAAAATCACTTAAAATTATTTAAAGTATAAAATCAACTTATAAAAAAAATATTAACTTAAATTTGAAGTAAATATTTAAATTTATTTAATTTTTAAGTGAAAAATTAACTTATATGTAAAAAAAAAAGTTATCATTAAATAAAATATCATTTATGAGTAAAAAAATTCCATATAAGAAACTATAAACTGAAAGTTTTACCAATGGACGTTTATGTAATTTTATTCGTTTAAAAAAATTTCAGAATAGGTGGATAATAAACTCCGAGTCATATGTTGAACAATTTTAAATATCGATATTAAAACCACTCAAAACTGATGTATTCATAAATGCTCAAAATCAATACTTTAAAAAATGATCGTAACTGATACGTCGAAACTCTCAAGCATGCCACATGTATCACAAAAGGATAGGTTAAACTTCTTAGCATGTAATTGACTTAATGTGATATGTCTATAGAATACTTTATTTACGTGAATATTCTTGATAAGTCAACTTATTTGAAAGTTAGGAATGGTGTCGTCTATAGTGTGATTTTGCTAGCTATTTGTAACTTTCATGAAAATTCAAGATGGACATATGACCTATTCACATATCACTTTATGAACACGTGATTAATGCAAACAAGTGGATGACATGTCTCCCATTAAATATGTTGGGTCTTTGGTTCAAAGCATGTTTGTCATGCCATCTTATTTGACATTCAAAATATTATCACTAGATGGAGGTTCAAGTCCGTAAGATATCTTTTGAAGCATAATCTGGTGAAGGCTATACTTGAGATTTTTTTCAAAACATCATTCATCATGAAAATGGTGGGGGGTTATATTAGAACATTTTCAAAATAATAATGGTTTTTGGCATTATTTGATGAGTTAAAAGAGTTTGCATAAGTCATGGACTATTCAAAAAAATGTTCTGAATGATGGGGGGATCGAAGTTCACAAGCTGGGGGCCATCGCCATGGTTGTCCAAAGCCCGAGGGCAATCGGAGGGCATATGAAGGTTTTTTGCATGGCAGTCAACCCGCACCTATTTGTGCTCAAGTCAATTTTATCGCGTCTTTTCATAGGGATTCAGTTATGTAATTGTAAATATGAAGTGTTTTGACCTAAATGAAAGGTTAGAGCTCTTGGTAAAGCATAGTTTCACAATATACATTTAGGATTTAGGATTTTTGTTTGATATGCACTTTTGAGAAACCTTTTTGACATTATGTTAACGGAATATCCATTTGCCTCTAAAAGATTACTTCATTTATTGTTAATAGCAATAGTTGAACGTGCAATATTGTTACATACTTTATAGGTACTATAAAAATAATATTTGAAGATGTGGAAATATAAAAAAAAAATTAATACGAATTGTTTAAGTGGAATTAACTTTTGATTCAAATGAAATGAAAATCATTTTGTGAAAACAATTTAAATAATTGAGGAAAACAATTAGAATAGTCCCTCCATTTACATTTTTAATCTAAACTGAACATCCAACAAATACTATCTTTTCTTCATATTCACTTAATATGCATTGCATATATCAATTAAAATTATTTATTATAGATACGCATTATGTTCCTAACTTACTTTCTCTACATGTTAACATTAATTGAATAAATCAATTGGAAATAAACTCTAAATATATTCATTTTTTTTTCAAAATAAATAAATAAATAAATTTAATTTAATATCCAATCAAGTGGAATGAATATGTTAAATGTAAATTGATCATAACTAAATAATTGACAAAATAATTCATGATACTATTGTTCAAATAATTAAATAAATCAAATACATATTGAAAAACGAAACGATAATGAATATGTAAAATATTGTTAAATAAATTAAATATATATTGAAAAAGAAAAGTAAGGTAATGAATGTGTCAAATGTACCTTCATTATAACTAAAAAGTTGACAAAATAATTAATGATAGTATTTTTCAAATGGTTCAAATGATCAATGTCACAAAAATATTACTAAGTGACAATTTATTTTTTCATTGAAAAATGTGTGGTTTAAAGGTAAGGAAAGTTATGGAATCTCGTGTAAAATTATTTCATTTGAGAAATTGTGTGGATAAAAATGAATTTAACAGGTAAAATTATTGTTCCCTCAAGAAATTTATAATAACTTTCCATTAAGTTGATCACTGCATTGGTTCTAGCTACAGAGTATCTTTAGCTGCTTTTTCTCTCTCAGTGTTGTACAATGTTATTTTGATCATTCCTATTGAACAACCTATTAGAGTATATTTGTCATTTGATATAGTGTTTGCATAGTAAAATAATCAAGATTTTCAATGTTTTTATTTTAACTTATTATTCAGTACGATCCAATCTTGTCTATTAAATATGTCATTGTTATTTTGGATTATATGAGCCAATATGATTACTGACAAATTTTAAACATCTCTCTTTATTGATTGAATAGTTAAACGGAATTAATCCGCCTAAACTTAATGAATAAATTGGTCTAATGAGATCCGTGAAAGAGACACCGAAATAAGTACTAACCACAAAGCCACGATAGACTAATATACCACATGTTCCACACCTATCCAAACTCAAATGGCATCCAAAGGACAACCGGACAATTTATAAGTGATGGAAAAGAAATTTAAAAAATAAAATTAAATTAAAAGTAGGGATGCATTTTTATTTGTTGTCTTTAACTTGGTTTCCATTTTCAATTTTACAAACATCCAAAACTAGCTTGATATGGTATTTTTAAAATGCATTTTCAAACACAAAAATTAAACTTATAATACTAAACTCAAAATATTTTCTTTTTGACATTTTCAGTGAAAAAAAAAACTTAAAATTCTAAGAAAATATAAAAACGTAAAATTATAAAAAATAAATTTTAAGTTTTAAAAATAGAAATTCAAAAAATCAAAAAAATCAAAAACTCTTTTTCGTTATTTAAATAAAAATTCTAAAATAATTTATTTAAATGAAAATATCATTATTTTTTTTTTTATTTTCTATGTTTGTCAACTCAATTTTATTTTACTTTTGTATCAGTAAAAATATTGTAAGATTTATCGACTTTATAATTGTGTCAAAATATCAAATGAAACGCAATTTTCAAATTTATATTTTGAGAAACACTTTTTTCAGAATGACAAATCAAATGAATTTTCAGCAATTTAAATATATATCATTAAAACAAAACTGAAAGTGAACTTAAACTCAATACAAAAGCCCTAAATGCCTAAAATCATTGTTACTAATGAATATATAAACAAGGGGCTTATGCTCAATCCAAAGTTTTTTTGTGTCAAAGGGTTAATTAGATATTGCACAAAGTAAAATATAAATATTAAAATTGGGTGTTAATTTGTGTAGAATATAAGTGTAATAGTAAAATTAACCATCGTTTGGATGCAATTTAAAATTGATTTATAAATTCAATCAAAATTCAACGTCAATTTTAACCACATATTTATAATTACTATTCATTATTACCACACATTTTGTAGATCCATAATTATTCCTCTTATTATTCATATGAAATAGTCCAGATTAGTGTTTAAAAAAAAAAAAAAAAGCCTTGTAGCTTGAGAAGCAGTCTTTTCTTATTTGCTCGTAAACCAATTTTTTATGAATAAAATGAAAACTTTTATTAAGATGAATGTTTGAGAATAGTTGACGAGGTAACCATTACTAATTTGAAGCATCCGGAATTGATATCAAAAGAAGCTAGTTGTGGACTACTTCATTCATACTTTTTGGAGTAAAAAGTGGCACTTACCACATCCTAAAGAGGTTTATCAAATATTAACCAACATTGGTAGCAAATACATCATTTAAGTTCTAAGTTCTTTCAAATAGAAGGCTCCAAGCAAGCCTTCGCAACTCCTGATGAAAATATGCTCGTGATACGCTCTAAACTAGCAGATGTCGTTATCCCTCGGATCGAGGATTGCTCATACAAATTTAATATTATTTTAAGGATAATGAGGTGAGGCTACAAACTTAAGTACAAATATCCATGCACGAATTTATGGGTGGGCATAGGTTGGGTTGGGTCATTTTTGCTTCAATCCAAACCTTACCCAACACGATCAGTTTGATCAAAATTTAACTCAACCCAATCCATGTAAATGTTGCAATCCAACATAACCCATCCCAATCAAGTATCGATTGGGTTGTGTTGGTTGGTCTGTTTGTGACGACCTTTTTTTTTTTTTAAAGTAGATGGATCGGGTTGGTCGAGTTTATTCGATTTTCATGAGTTAACCCATAACCCGACCCAATCCGCTTACACAACCAACTCATTCAACCCGTGTAAAAACAATAAAAAAATCGACCCAAACCGATCACGTTGGTTCGATTTGGGCGATTTTGGCGGGTCAGCTCAGGTTTTGCCCACCCTTATGCACGATTATCTCAATGCATCATGGGGTGGTATTCGATATTAGAAAAATGTAGTCACACATTACAACTTATTTAGAGCCACTACGTTTTCACAAATGAGTTTTCATTCGTTTGACATTATAGCAAGTGCATGTGGATTGAATTCGAACATTTTATCTACTAATCGTTAAAGAGCCGTGTAAATATCACGTGATACATTTAAAAGGTGAACAGGAAAACAATTATTTTTAACAAAAAAATAAATAAATAATAAAAAATGTAAACAACTCCCACCAGCCATCCTTGCCCTTAATAGCTCTTTTCGAGTTACCTTTCTTCCAGGCAAGTGAGTTGGGGTGTAATGTTCTTACACAAGGGTCGAGGTGGAGGTTGGTGAGTATGGGAAGAAAGTTACAAGGCCCAATCGTGACCATTGACAACATAAATTGTTGCCTAAGGCTTCACATAGGCTAGGACCTCTAGTATTAATACTTTCAATATTTCACTACAATATAAAAAGAGACAAAAAATTTGTGTCACGTGTCGCGATTTTCCAGCGTCATCAAAAATGCTTTTTTTTTTTTTCCCATCACACATCTTCTTCTCCTCTTCACGCAACCCATCCCATCTTCCATTTTCACACGCATTTCCCCCCTTTCTTAACGCCATTTACCTTCCATCCATAGAATTCCAATTTCCATCCTGATTTCGATTCCGAATCCGATTTCAACACCCCACAAAAAATCAATTCTTCCTCGGCGTTCCTTCACATTTTACCGTAATATTTGGTGAGTATTCTAGAATTCCAATTTCTTTGGAAACTTCGATTTCGTTCCAATTTTAATTTCTTGTTAATTTTACTGATGTATTTTTCTTTTTATGTAATAATTAAAATGGTTCCAAGAATGTACAGGCAGATAGTGTGCAATAGGTGTAGGAGTCTTCTTATGTACCCGAGTGGAGCAACAAATGTGTGTTGCACCATGTGTGATACCATCACTTCTATGCCCAGGTAAATTTTAATTCGAAATTTCAGGGAAACTATAATTTGTTTGGGTGTTCCTTGGAAAATATTGAATTCTTTTGTTTGAGTTTGATATCTTTGTTAGACTGAGCATTGGATGTTCCTATGTTTTATATGTGACTTAAATCTCCTTCCTCTCAGTAATGAAAATGTCTCAACTTATATGTGGAGGTTGCTGTACATTGTTGGTGTACACCCATGGTGCTGTGGGCTGTGTTGTTGTCATACGTAAAATCGGGTGCACTTAATTGATGTCTATCATTGATTTTTAAAACTCACCATTACGTTTGTAATAAATATGTCGAGTTTTGGTAATCATGTACACTTAATTGATCGCTATCAGCGATTCTTAAAACTCACCGTTGTATATAATAAAATGTTGGGAAGGGGAAAAAAAAAGGTGTCTTCGTGCACGCACAGAGGTGTCCGACATTTTATTTTATTTTACATTGAAATACATTTTCTTTTATTAGCTTAAAATTGTCCGAAACAATTAGAAATATTGTGGAGAGAGAAAGGAAATAAGATGAGTAAATTGAAAAGAGGCATGTACACTTTATCTCTCTCTCTTAATCGAATTAGGTTATAATTGTAAATTTGTTGCAATGTGCTATTTGAAAACTATATTGTAATAAGATCTGTGTAAATTTTTTTTTTCCTATATTTCAATATGTAAAAATGATAAAGCATCTTATCACATTTTCTAAACCTACCAAAAAATACAACTTCATTCCAAACATGAAAATCAAAATTCATTTTGGGTGGGGTGAGGTGGGGTGGGGGGTTGCCCCCACAACTTGACCGGTTAGGTCGATCACCTCCGGTGGCGTTGCCCCTTCAACCCTCGCGATTTGATTGGTTGGTCAACCCTCGCCAGGGGTGTTGCCCCGAACCCCCACGAGGGCGCTGTCCATGTATGCTTTAATGTCATTGTATTAATAATCGTTAATGTCATACTTTTTATCACCATATTCACTGGTGAGTTGATATTCATCTATTTTAATGTTTTACTCAATCTGCAAAGTTTCTCAAACATCTCGTGATTGAAATATTATAACTATGTCAAAATGTTATTTTCCTTTTTGAATTATTGAACAATTTTGTCAGATTAGATTAATGTTGAATGTAATGTATTTAGAGTTCTCAAATACAATTTTTTCTATCCTCAAGTTTGAATCAAGACCCTATATATTTTTTTAAACATAAATTCATATTGTGAATGAATTGCATTTGATAAGAATCCTCAAATTGGTTTCTATTTGTATGTCAAGGCTTATTCTTTATTTTTTTACACATTTATTTTTATCATTATTCAATTAACGTGCAATGCACGTTTACCCCACTAGT
>CAIGRO010281217.1:0-12512 GCA_903798355.1 Fraxinus baroniana | reverse complement strand
GTGTGTCCGTGGTCTCTATGGAAGTCACAATATTTATTTTTGTCACGGGCGTCGGGGGGCGATTGCAAACTGACACGAGAGGCTATTCAAAACATGATAGACTAGAAAAGGCTCAGCAATGGGAATTAAGCCTTTAATTTAGAAGATATATTTATCATCTTCATAACGTGTTCTCTCACACCACTTATACCATCATATTTCAAATTCATTAGTTTGTCCATCAGATCTTCAATTTCAGCTTTATTATACTCAACACATCTCACTCCTATGACATTTATAAAAGCTTTAGCATTTTCATTATCCAGAATAGCACCTATAATGGAATTAGATAAGGAGCGCTTAATTTTCAAACTAAGTCGGTTAGCCCTTTCTCACTTTTCATACTCAACTACATATTCAGGATCGCTTTTATCTGTGGGTTTCGATAGATGCTTCTCCATTGTAAAATCCAATCCCAAAATACCAAGTGCTATTTCTACATCTCTTTTCCATCTCACATAATTATTCTCAGTCATGGTTTCAATAACAGACAATTGACTCGAAAGAGATGAGGCATTTAAAATTGTGAAAACATAAAATAACATATTTAATGTCATCTAAACATAGTGCATGCAGACAATGGATGATAGAATATTCATCTAATTAACATGGGCTACTAATTAGAAGATCTGTAATTAAAGTAAAAACCAAATGAACATTATTACGGTAAGAGTCTAGATGCATCATTATAAAGTCGCCTTTGGGCTGACAATATAATACGCTATAAGGTACTCTTAAAACACATAATCGAGTCAGTTAACAAAATAGATTGGTTTTCAAAACACCATCACCTTTGAGTAGAAGAAGATTTCTAGACCAAATAAACTCATTAACAGTCTTATGCCAATTTAAAAAAAAAAAAAATCACATATAATAACGCCTTTGGGCAAGATATTAAATGTAATAATTCAAAATTATGACGCTAACGTCCTTTTTTTTTTTTAAAGAAAACCAAATAAATAAAAATGAGTGTTCCACTTTGACATCTACCACCCACTTTTATTTCAAAATATTTCTCATAATGGGAATACTAAGATAGACTTGAAGTCCACAAAAATCTAACTATAATAATCACAATCATCAATCGATGAAAAGTAAAATTCATGCGCGATTGCGAGATGAAATTGGTAACTAAATCTCAATATATGAAAATGAAATTTAAATGGACAAATAATAACATTTCAACCAATTATAAAGTCGTAATTTCAAATATAATTTTTATTTTAAGTCAAAATTGAAATATATAGGTCCATTTTGAATATAATTTTAAATTTAGATCAAAATTGAAGAATATTTGGGTCAAATTTAAAAATCCCATTTTAATTCAATAGTTCAAAATTACAATATTTACCCTAAAACTAAAATTGTGAAAAGGGCCTCAAAATTTTAAAATTAAAGCATATGTCCTTTTTCTTTAAAAATTCCAAAATGATCTTTAGTTAAATTCCAGGAAAAGTCCCCAAAAATTCACAATTTGCATGAGAAGGCGCGTCCCCAAATTAATTGAAATTAACTAAATCATATTGCAAGCAGGGACCCTTGATGGTTAATTGCAAGAAAATAGTTGACTTTAAAATAATTGCACGTAAGCCCCTGTCTCCACCCAAAAACTGAAAAAAACTAGGCCTTTCCCCCTTTTCTCTCCTTTAGCGCTGCCACCTATCCCAACCATGATCCCCGCGATGGCAGCTTGGGGCTGCGAAAGGTGCAGCCGACGTTGCAAGCTGCAGTGGTCACTGCACTCTCAAAATGGGCGGGTGATTCCTTTCGCAGGTTCTCTGAGAAAAGTGTATGCACACACATTATCGGAGAAAACTTACTAACACACGAACAAGCAGTGGTGTGGGATAGGCAGCGGCACATGTACAGCAGCTGGCGCTGTAGCCCCAAATGGGTAGGGCGCGTTGCTCCATCTCACCCTGATTTCATACGGGTCATCAACATATATACACACAATAATCATACCCAAACTAAGGCAAAACCCAGATGCCATTCCACCCTAAAATCTGTACATACACACGAGCTGCTAGAAAAGGAAAAAAGGAAAATACATATTCACAAAACCAGAAGAAGAAGGAGAACAAGGGTAGATTGCACATAGAGGAGAGGAAGAATTTGAAAAACAAACATACCACAAAGTATAAAGAATTAATAAATCCGTTAAAGAAAATCCAGAAACTAGATTTAATTCCACCTAAATTTACTGTAATCCTGACTGTAATCATGGTAGTGGCCTTGCTCCATTCTTGAATTTATTATTGTTCTTCCTCTCCACAATAAAATTACAAAATTATACACGCAGAGAGATTCTTTTGCTGCTAATTTTGAAGAATGGTATAAGGGTTTTTCAATAGATAATGTATGTACATACAAACATATACACACAGAGAGTATACATATGAGAGAGAGAGAGAGAGAGAGAGAGAGTAAAATCAGCTGGGTTCTCCCTTCAATTTTGTTTAATTGTTTAATGGATTCTAATCTTAGCATGCCGCTCTGATACCAAGTGTTGATTATTTCATAGTAATCATGCTAAAAACAAGAATCACATAATTAACTAATAGTTTTAAAATCATGCATGTAGAAGACATTATTATGTATGAATATTACCAACTAGATGGAGCAAGCCAAAACGATATGGAGAGGAGAGGGGGCCTAGCCATTATATATGAAATGATCAAAGTCGACCTATTATCGACTCTAACCCTAATTAGGGTTTACATAACTCCGACCCACATATTTAAAATTACCACATTATAATAATAAAGTCAATAAGGTGTACAACGGACCAAGTGATTACTAACATATTGGAGCTAATCACATTATTATTTTGCAAACCATACATCCAACTCGTAAAAATCGCAATCAAATGTTTCTCTCTCTCTTTCTCTGGTTTTTTTTTTTTTTTTTCTCTCTCTCTCTCTCTGATTTCTATAAATTAGTGTGTGAGTTAGGGTGTTTAAATACTTGTGATTAAGACAACGACATAATAATAATTCTAATGGGACTCTTAATCAAAGCTTTAAGTTCAAATTATCGTAAACAATCCTATGATGCATATAATTCAAATTTAAGAAAAATCATAACTGAATTAATACAAAGTTCTAGTGTGGATATGTACCAATTTTAAAGTTTTATCTAACTACTTTATATCAAAATATCCAATAATAATTCAATAGATATCCAAATAATTTTGTTTAAACTCATTTTTCCAATTATTAGAATATTAGCACGAGGTTCCTAAAAAATGGTAAAGTTGCTAAGTTATACCCTAAATTTCTCAAAACTTGTATTTATGCCTCATAATATATTTTAAGTATTTTTGGGGTATTGCATCCTCCCCTTCTAAAAAAAATTCGTTCTCGAAATTTATCTCGACTATCGAAAAGCTGTGGGTATTTAGCTTTAATATCTACCTTATGTTTCCAAGTGGACTCTTCAACAACGTGATTCCGCCATTGAACTTTTACTAATGGAGTTTCTCTATTTCGAAGTATTCGAATCTTTCTATCTAAAATAACTACTTGAGCTTTCTCGTAAGTTAGATCTGGATGAATGTCTAACGAATGAGGATTAATCTCGTGACTAGGATTTAATATATTTTCGAAGCGTAGAGACATGGAAGACAGTGTGTATTGGTGAAAGTTTAGAAGGCAATGCTAGCTCATAAGCCACAGTTCTCACACGTTTCAAATTTTAGAAGGTCATATATATCTTGGTTGGAGTTTTCCCCTTTTACCAAATCGAATAACTCCCGTTATAGGAGATAATTTTAGAAAAATTTTGTCACCAACCACGAATTCGAGATCCTTCTTCCTGTTATCAGTATAACTTTTTTGTCGATCTTGGGAGGCCTTTCTAGCCTGAATCTTCTTAATAGCTTGGACTGTTAGTTCAATAATCTCAAAATCTAGAATTCTTCACTCACCAACTTTATCCCAATGAGCTGAAGATCTGTACCTTCTACCATACAAAGCTTTATATGGCAGTCTGATAGCTATTATTGTAGGAAAATTCTGCCAATGATATATTTTTTCCCAACTTCCTCCAAGATCTAGGACATATGCTCAAAACATGTTTTCAAGAATTTGAATTGTCCTCTCTGACTGGCCATCTGATTGTGGGTGGAAAGTTGTACTGAAGTTTAGCTTAGTCCCATTACCTTGTGCATACTTTTTCCAAAATTTTAAAGTGAATCTCGAATCTCTGTCTAATACAATAGAGGCTGGGGTTCCATGTAATCTGATCACTTCTCTAACATATAGCTGAGCTAATTGATTCATATTAAAAAAATCTTTACTGGTAAGAAGTGAGCTGATTTTGTCAATCTGTCGATAATAACCTAGATTACATCATTTCCTCTATTTGATTTTGAAAAACCTACAACAAAGTCCATAACGATGTGCTTCCATTTTCATTTAGGAATCTCTAGTGGATTTAATAATTCTGATGGCATCTGATATTTTGTTTTTACTTTCTAGCAAAACCATGCACTTCTCTACGAATAAACCTATTCTCTTTTCATATTCCGCCACTAGAATATGCTTTCAAGGTCTTTATACATTTTTGTTCCCCTAGGATGTGCTGTATATGGGGACGAAGTGAGCTTTTTCTCAAATTTCATTTCGTATCTTCTCATTCTTTGGTACACATAATCTTTTTTTAAACATCAAGGTGTTATCCTAGCTAACTATCCTGGCTTTCTTAATTTGATTTCGAATAGTTGGTTGAATTGTGAGGATAGCAATTCATGCTGCAATATTTACTGAAGATGAGATCACCTCAAGTTGCAAGTAATTTATATCTTGATCAATGATTTCTGTATCATGGGTAAAGCTGTCAGATGTCATGTTGTCTTCCTACTTAATGCATCGCAACTACATTAGCCTTTGCTAGATGGTAATGAATGGCACAATCATAATCTTTCACCAATTTTAGCCATCTACGATGTCTCATGTTCAATTCCTTCTGGGTGAAGAAGCACTTTAGGCTCTTGTGGTCCATATAAATATCGCACTTATTTCATAGAGATTGTTTCCATATCTTTAGTGCATAAACTACTGTTGCTAACTCTAGGTCATGTGTTGCGTAGTTTTCTTCATACAATTTTAGTTGTCTGGAAGCATATGCAATAACTTTACCATGCTACATAAGTACGCATCCTAGAACCTACTTAGATCTATCGTTGTAGCTAACGAAACCTTTTGACCCTTTTGGGTATGGTCAAAACTGGAGCTGAGGTCAATTTTTAATTTAGTTTCTAAAAGCACTGTTCGTACTTATCTGTCCATTGGAACTTCATGTTCCTTTTCATTAGCTGAGTCGTTGGAATATCAATCTTTGAAAATCCTTCAATGAATCTCCAATAATAACATGTTGTTCCCAAGAAGTTGTGCACTTCTCTAGCATTAGTTGGCCGAGCCAATTCATGATTGCTTCCACTTTACTAGGGTCAATGATAAGGGCATTTTTGTACTTTTATTTCGGTTTACAAATATGAATAATTGTTGATAAACATTCAAAATAGAGCTTAATTTTTGTAAATTATGTTTGTAGGGCAACAATGAAGATTATTAGAAGGAAAACAAAAGTTCAGGAACAAAATGCAAATAACCAAAAGATGACCCGAGGCCAACTCAAGAGATGACATGAGCTTAATCATACATTGAGGAATGCATGTGAAGATTGGAGGAAAAGAATGAACAAAAGAGGTCAAGACGAGAAAAATGAAGTTGGAGGACCAAAATGAAGAATTTTGATAGTTATTTATACCTTGCAGCCGCAAGGTATAATCTTCCATGTGGCCGCAAGCAAGGGGGCAGCGAAACATTGAGGAAAAAAGTTGTTCCTTGCGGGTGAAAGGAATTTGTCCCTGCGGCCGCAATGAAGAAAATCGGCGCTAATTTTCTGGTTTCCTTATCTGACTCCAACTCATATGGTAATGATTCTAGGGTAACTATAAAAGCTAAAATACGTCCAGAAACTAGGGTTACGCCACTTTAGAGAGAANAAAAAGTTGTTCCTTGCGGGTGAAAGGAATTTGTCCCTGCGGCCGCAATGAAGAAAATCGGCGCTAATTTTCTGGTTTCCTTATCTGACTCCAACTCATATGGTAATGATTCTAGGGTAACTATAAAAGCTAAAATACGTCCAGAAACTAGGGTTACGCCACTTTAGAGAGAAAAACTCATTGAAAAGCAAGAAGAAGGCAAGACTAAGAGATTTCTACACCAAAGATTGAAGAATTCAAGATTTATAGTCAAGTTTTGAGTGATGTCTTCTCCTAATTATTTTTATTGTTTTTTATTTTATCCATGTTGGGCTAGACTTTTTATGTACTAGATGAATGATGAACCTCTTATTGTGATCTTTTAATTCTCTATTTTGCAATTTGATGTTCAAACATGAATGATTTTGTTGAATAATTTATATACATTTTCTTGTCTCCATAGTTAAATGCATGTGATTATGTGAGTTTGGGTGATCTATTTTATACATTCGGAAGAAGGAAAATAGATTCTACAAGGTATAAATCATCGTAGGGTCCGATAGGGGATAGAAATATACCGCTATGCTTTACGTGAATCTCTAAGTGTTTACAAAACGTTATGCATTCTAGTGTATTGCATTTGTCATAGAAATATAGTCAAATGGTATGCTAGAATATGTTTAATTTTACTCGAAAGAGATTGTTGAATAAGTTAGAAAACTCTTTAACCAATTCATTATGTTATTAAAGTGTGAAATATGGGTTAAAAGGGAGCTTTGTTTGGTGATTTGGGATCCTAGTTCACTTTTCATACATTAATTTCTTTAAACTTTTGCATTCAAATTCCTTTTTCATTTATTTAGTAACCTTAATTGAAATTGTAGTTTAGTCATAGTCTAATTATAAAATTCAAATCATCAACCATCTTGAGTTTTATAGATTCGGTTAAGGTCTCGATAATAAAAATCAAGTTAAATCAATCCTCGTGAGAACGATACTCGAAATTCTAGGATTTTCACTTTATTACTTGTCAACGAATTGTGCACTTACGGTGATTTAAATTCGAAACATATTTTCGTGATCAGTCAACTTCAATTCCTTGGGTTGTGATTATGTGGTCCAGAAATTGCACTCTATTGAGCCCAAAATCGCACTTTTTGAATTTGGCATAGAGCTTCTCATTTCTCAGTATTTCGAGAATAATCCTTAGGCGTTCCCTACGTTCATGTTCAATCTTTGATTATATTAGTACATCGTTAATAAAGGCAACAAAAAACTAATCTAAATAGTTGTGGAAAACTCAATTCATGAGATCCATGAAGACTGCTGGTGCATTTGTCAAGCCAAATGGTATCACCAAGAACTCATAGTGCCCAAATTGAGTCCTAAATGCTGTCTTAGGAACGTTAGTTGCTTTAATTTTCAACTGATGATAACCTGATCTTAAATTAATTTTTAAGATGACTTTTGCACCTTGTAGCTGGTCAAATAAATCTTCAATTTTGGGGAGGGGATATTGTTTTTAATTGTAATATGGTTCAGCTCTCGATAATTGATGCACATTCTCATCGATCCATCTTTCTTCTTTAGCAACAAAAATGGGGCTCTCCATGGTGAGACACTAGGTTTAATAAAACCCTTTTCTAGCAACTCCTACAATTCTACTGTCAATTCTTGAAGTTCTAGCGGTGCCATATGATAAGGGTCCTTTGAAATTGGCGTGTCACCCCGTACAAGGTCAATAGTAAACTCAACATTTCAGTTTGGAGGCATTCGTGGTAAAAATCTTGAAAATACATCTAAAAAATCCCTAACCACTCGAACTTCATCAATGGTTAACTTCTTCTAATCAATTCTGGTCAAAGACACCAAGAATCCTTGAGTAGACTTCTTTTTCAACAAATATGCCTACACTGAAAGCCTAAGATTGGCTAAGTGGTGGGTGGGTGGGGGGGGATGAATTGATTATTAAAACTTTTTCGTTAATTACTCAAGATTTTAATTTAATGAACACACAAATGATAGAGAAATAAACCAAACACAAGTAAGCGCGTAAATGACACAATATGAACTTGCACAAAGTGATAGCGTTAAGTAAAAGGGTTAGAAAGTACATACGATATAATATGGAGGTTTGATCCAACGCAATGATCTACGTCTCCCGTTATCAAGCTCTCCGGCACGATCAAGGCCCTTTTCACTATCTTGATTGACTTATGGAGCAATCCAACCCTTTACAAAGCTTTCAGTGACTTTCAACCAAGGAGTACCGATCATTTTACAATGTTGGGCTTTTCGGGACCTCAACACGACCAACAATCCAAAATGAATTTACAAGAGAAGTCTTCTCTTCTTATCTAATAATAGATCTAAAGATAAGTACAAGAAGAGAAGAGGCAAACACTTCAATATATGGCAAATAGTGTAGCTCAAAGTGTTTAGGTTGAAAAACTTTTTAATGAAGTAGGAATTTTCACAAGGTTTTAATCTTTCAAAAAGTTTTTCAAGAATTTAATGCTTTTGATCTTCTAAGGATAGAAAATAAGGTTGTTGGAATGGATAAAAGCCTCACTTTAGTGCTCAAGAAAAGTTATTACAAATGAAAAGTGAGTGAGATATTTATAACACTCAAATCAGCCAAAACTCTATCCATCCGGACAAGGCATCCGGACCTCCGGATCGTGCAAGCAAATAGCCATTTGAAAAAGTCAGAACGGTAAAAAAAGTGAGGTCATCTGACGTCTGGATAGGCTTTTTGCCCCCAGACGTTTTCTTACGTAATTTTTCGTTTGGTGCAATTTATTGAAGTACTTTCTCACGTATTATTTTCAAGGTAAGTGACTTAATAAAGATTTTATGCAATCATTTGATTTTGAAAATAATTTTTCTTACGCATAAAAAATTTACTTTTAGCTCTTAGTGATTATTTGCCAAATTTTTGAAGCATTTTACCTTTACATGAATATGAAACATCTAAGTACTATGTTTTGAACATTGCTTGACCGTTTATTAACTTTTGTCTCGATTCCCATTGAGGCTAATCTTTGCGGGTTTTTCAATATTGTTCTTTATAGCCTCGATTTGCGAATTTGTTTCCACGTCGATCTTCGTACGCAAATGACTTGATCTCGAACTTCGTGCAATGATCACTGTAGATAATTGAAATTAATTTGTTAGAAATAAAATAATTTGTTTCTAATAATAAAAAAAAAGATGTCAACCATATGTTAATAATTTTTCCCTTTTTGATTATGACAGGCAGTAGATAATTCGCAATATAAGTATTGAACAAATTGTTGTATGTTCCCCTTGTCAATGTGCATAATGATAAAATTAGTTGATATATGACTTAGACGAATGTTCCCCCAATCGATATGCTATATGTTCATAATCATGCATAATTATCAATGTATCTTTTCCCTTTTGGCATAAGTAAAAAGATATAATTGAAAAGACAAGTAATTCAAAAGACATGTAATCAATGTTAAAAAAAATAACATACTAGTCGAACCATAGGAGTTCACATACATAGGAAAAGATAAACATAAACAACATGTAAAAGACCAAAGGAGCTAAGGTGCCGGAGGTGACAGAAAGCAAGCATCGATGGCAGCAAAGAAAGAATCATGTCGATCCTGGAGGGCAGTTCGCTGTGCCTGAAGCCGAAGTAGCAAACTTCCAAAGCTATCGACGGTGGCAGTAAGAGAATCGATGCGTCCATGGAGGATGTTGAATTGCTCTTCTATGAAAGAGCGATCAATGGATGGACGAGGTGCAATGGATGTAGGAATGTCAGCAGGAGGGATAGAGCATCTTCAAGGTCGCCTTCAGATTCGTCTTCGAAGGGTAGAGTAGATGGACCGAAGGTAGCGTCAAATCCCTTAGTTCTAGCCACCCATTGCCTATGATCTTTTACTATTTTCATCCGTTTGAGGGTTTGTATATTAATGATGTCGGTAAGGCATGGTTTAATAAAAGTTTCACCCTCAAGAGGAACGTTGAAGTGTTGAAAAATTTTCGTTAGAAGCATCTTGTAAGGTAGTGCTTTAGTGTGTCGTGATGCATGCACAAGTTTCATAACCCTTATAGCAATAGTAGGAAAATCCAATTTTCGCCCAACCAATATAGAGTCTAAAATAAAAAGATCGAAGTTACTCACTTCGTCTAGGTAACCTTTGTGAGGAAGAATAATGTTCGCAATAATATTTTGCAAAATTTTACACGGGAGACTTAATGAGTGCTTTTGTGATTTTGATCCGAGTGTTTTTAAGAAGGCATGTGATTGTGTCGGATTGTGGTTCAAAATGCATGTGTTTGTAAAATTCTTTCATAAGGTGTGGGTATGCGCGTTCCTCCAAGGAACACATGGGAATATACCCATCCCATTTTTTTAAAATATTCTTCAATGTGAAATGTGGGAGCTTCTATAGTAAAATCGGCGAAATGGATGCTCTTACAGATAAGAATGGGTCACTTTTCAAAGGGATTTAGCGGTCCCTTGGGTTCCAAGTTCGTGTCTTCTTTGGATGAGGATGGTAGAGGTCACTTCTTGGTGTTCTTCATTCTTTTGCCTCGTTGGGAGCTCGACATTGTGAGAATTGGAGGAGAAAATTCGAAACCAAGGTGTGGGGTTTGAGTTTCGTTGCCAAAAAAGCCAAGAAAAGTGAAATTATATATGAAATAAGGGTAGGTAGTGATTGGGTGATGGATTTTCACAGTTTAATTTGAGGATTTGGTAGAGAATACATAATTTTCAATTAGGGCTTCGAGTTGGAGAAGAAGAGGGCGATTTTGAAGAAAGTTTGTGTGAAGAATTTGGGGATTTGATGTAAAACTTATGGATTTCGCAATAAAAATAGGTTTGGATCAAATGGTGAATGCTTTTGAGTGATTTCAAGTGAGTGTAGAGAGAGTTCGAGAGAAGAAGAAGAGGAAGTGGAGAAAACAGACTGAAAAACTGATTAAAGATGCCTCAGATCTGGCGATCAAGACGTCCGGACGAATTGAGGGTTCGTCCGGATGGCCTGATTTTGAAACTTTTCAAGGGTTTTGTTCAACTTTGCACATCAATTTCATCAATAATGCCTAGCCCTCTTCTAATATGTGAGAAACGATCTAGAGCGAGAGGTTTAGTGAAGATGTCGGCCAATTGATTTTCTGTATTGACGAATTCAAGCAAAATATCCCACTTTTGAACATGATCTCAAAGAAAATGATGTCTTATTTCAATATGCTTAGTTCGAGAGTTTAAAAGGGATTTTTGGACAAGTTAATGGTACTAGTATTATTACACATAATAGGAACATGATCATAGGATAAGTGATAATCATTTAAAGTTTGTTTCATCCAAAACACTTGTGCACAACAACTTGCCGCCGAGATATATTCGGCCTTGGCCGTAGATAATGCTACCGAATTTTGTTTCTTACTAAACCATGATACTAGACAAAGCCTAGAAGTGACAATCTCCACTAGTACTTTTATGATCGATTTGACTTCCGGCCCAATTGACGTCCGAATAGCTAAGTAAGTCAATGTGAATGTTTTTCGGATACCAAAGTCCTAAGGTTCGAGTTCCACTAAGATATCTAAAAATTCTTTTCATAGCTTTAAGATGGGATTCCTTAATATTTGATTGAAAATGAGTACATAAGCATACGCTGAACATAATGTCGGGTCTACTTCCAGTCAAGTAAAGAAGGGATCTGATCATACCTAGATATTTGGTGACATCAATGGAGATTCCTTGATCATCTTTGACAAGCTTTGAGGATGTGCTCATGGGAGTGCCCATATGTTTTAAATAACTCATTTCAAACCTCATTAGCAAGTCTAATATATACTTACTTTAATTGATGAATATGTCATGACATGATTGCCTAATTTGAAGTCCGAGAAAGAACTTAAGTTCTCCCATCATGCTCATTTCAAATTCCTTACTCAAGTTTTTCGAAAACTCTTCACATAGACGAATATTTGTTGCTCCAAAAATAATGTCATCCACATAAATTTGAACAATTAACATGTCTTCTTTATGGATTTTAATGAAAATACTAGTATCCGCCTTACCAATAGAGAAGCCATTTGAGTGTAGAAATTTGCTCAATCGTTCATACCAAGCTCTAGGAGATTGCTTTAGTCTGTAAAGAGCTTTTTTAAGTTTGAAAACATGGTTTGGAAACTTATTATTTACAAAGCCGGGTGGTTGTTCAACATAAACTTCTTCTTGAATGAATCCATTTAAACATGCACTTTTAACATCCATTCGATAAAGAGTAAAGTTTTTGAGACATGCAAATGCAAGAAGCATGCGAATGGATTCGAACCGAGCCACCGATGCAAAAGTTTCTTCATAATCAATACCTTCTTCTTGATTGTAACGTTGGGCCACTAATCTAGCATTGTTACGTACTATAATTCCATTTTCATCTCTTTTGTATCGAAAAACCCATTTAGTACCAATAACAGTTTGATTTGTTGGTCT
>CAIGRO010281213.1:3913-14532 GCA_903798355.1 Fraxinus baroniana | reverse complement strand
ATAAAAATGAAATAATTGATGTGAATGATCCAATCCAACTGAGGGAATTCTAACGCTTCACTGCCTCAAATTATTGATTTTAATGTCATATTTCAAACATTGAATTTCACTACAAATTGAAGAGAACAATTCATCCCTTTTTGATCATTTGAGCATTTTTCATCTCCCTGTGGATACAACACTCCAAAGATGCACTACAAATACCGCGTTATTCTTTGGGCGTAATCACGGTGTTTTTACACCCACTGAAATTTCTCTTTAGACCAAAGATCAAGTAGCTGATTGCAACTGGAATAGTAAAGGGCTTCATGCTCTATTTATGACTGTATCTGCAGAGGAGTTTAGGAGAGTGTTGATGTGTAAAACTGTTAAAGAGATTTGTGATATCTTAGAGACCACATGCAAGGGTACCAAAACTGTCAAGAACTCCAAAATGCAGATGTTAACCTCTAGGTTTGAAGAAATAAGAATGAAGGGCGATGAATCGTTCGATGAATTCTGTGTGAAACCTAATGATATAGTAAACTCGAGTTTCAACCTAGGTGAGAAGATCCCTGATTCTAAGATAGTTCAAAAAGTCCTTAGATCCCTACCTGAATGGTTTAGACTTAATATCATTGCTATTAAATAAAGTAAGGACTTAGATGAAGTTAAGATAGAAGAACTCGTAGGATCTCTCCAAACCTATGAACTCACCACTTCTCAACCAAAGAAGGTTAAATTCATAGCCATGTACATCATTAGGAAAAAGAGAGTGACAATGAGACCCTTATGGATGAAGAAATAGCTTATTTCTTTAAGAAATTCTAGAAGGCGGTGAGGAATAGGAGAAAACCTCACGATATGAAAAATGATGTCCCAAGTAAATTCTCAAAAAGATAAGCGTGAGAAGAATACCCTAGGACTTCTAGTAAGAAAACCCAATCAGTTAAATGTCATAAGTGTCATGGTTTTGGTCACTATAGGAATGAATGTTCTAATTTGAAGAGGAATTTGAATGAAGGAAGGGGTAAGGCATTATCAGTGACATTGAATTGTGATGAGTCAGATTCGATTGTTTAGAGTGATACCTTTGGCGGTGAGGATGAACAAAATTTTATGGCTTTCATGTCTATGACTAAGATTGAATCTCATAAGGAGAGTGAAATGGTGGATAATGATGAACAAAGTGAGAATTCTAAGGATGACTCTGAGGATGAGATCGATACTCATGAATCTTATCAACAACTATTTGAGGAGAGTCTTAAAATCAAGAAGGTCAATAAAATTGTACTAAAAAAGGCTAATGAACTTTGAAGAGAGAAACTCTTAAGTGACCTTCAGGATTCTACCAAAGATTCGGATGAGTTGAAACATGTTAATAAAATCTAGAAGTTGAAGTTAAATCCTTAACAAATGATTTAGAAAAATCTAATACTCAACTTAATTCCTTCATAAGTGGTACTCAAAAACTCGATAATCTATTAGGAATGAACAAGCCTGCTGGAAATAGAAACGGTCTACGATACGTTCAAAATGGTAATACTACTGCTAAAACTTCAAAGATCACGTTCGTCCCAGCTACCAACAAAATTAGGAATGCTGCTAATCCTGAACCCAATGACAATAATATTTTAGGATAAAGGCCTACTAGACAACGTAGGATCAATCGTCATATAAATTCTCAACAATCTCTGAATAGGTTTGAACCTATGTTTATTTCCACATGTCACATTGTAGTGCACTGGAACACACAAGACCTAGATGTCATAAACTTGCAACTAGAAGTAAAAGTCAGGATATTTCAAGCAATGTTAACTTCCTTGCCAATTAGGTTAGCCGCTTAACTGAGATGATGACTTAGTTAACTAGAATCGCGTCTACTTCTAAAAAATGGGTTAATAAAATTGATCTTCCTAGGCCTAATGATCAGTTGAATTGCTATGTTGCCCAAGTTTCACTTAAAGCTCTAAATAACTCTATGTGGTATCTTAATAGTGCATGTTTTAGACATATGTGTGGTAGTAAAGCCTTGTTCTCCACTCTCAATGATTGGAATGGCGGTATGGTTACTTTTGGAGACGAGGCTACCGCACCTATCTTAGGTCAATGTACTGTTAATATATGTAAATTACCTGCCATCTCAAATGTACTTTATATGAAAGGCTTAAAGTTAAATTTGTTAAGCATTAGTCAAATATGTCACCCTGTTTGAGGTGAGTTTTGTCCAGAAAATGTGTACCGTGTATGATTCTACTGGTAACGTTGTTCTCGAAGGTATAAAAACTTCTGACAATTGTTATGGAGTCCTTCCTAATTCCAAATATGTGTGTAGCAGTGCCAAGATTGATATAATGGAACTGTGGCATTGTCTTGGTCATATGAACTATAAGAGTTTGTCTAAACTTGTTAATGGTTTACCTAAACTTGAAAATAATGAAAACACTTTGTGTGGACCATGTCAATAAGATAAACAGATTAGAGTAAGTCATAAATAAACTTCTAAAATCTTGACAAACAAATCGCTAGAATTACTCCATACGGACTTAATGGGACCATCTAGGATCGAAAGTCTTGGTGGTAAAAGCTATATTTTGGTTGTGGTAGATGATTTCTCTAGATCACGTGATTGAGCCATTGAGAGAAAAATCTGAGGCATTTAGTCTTGTCTTATCTTTATGCGAAAGGCTTAAAAATTAGAAAAACTTCACAATATCTAGAATTCGAAGTGATCATGAAAAAGAGTTTGAAAACTCTAATCTTGAGAACTTCTGCCTTGAGTGGGGAATCCAGCATGAGTTTTCCTCACATATTACTCCACAACAAAATGGAGTTGTTGAAAGGAAAAAATGTGCTTCAAGAAATGGCTAGAGCCATGCTTTATGATAAAGGACTAGCTATGCATTTCTGGGGTGAAGCCATCAACACTACGTGTCATATAGTGAACAGGGTTTACCTTAGACCTAAAATTGATTAAACACTGTATGAGATCTAGAATGGTAAAAGGCCTACTGTCAAGTACTTTCGTATGTTTAGCAGCAAGTACTATATTCTAAGAGATAAAGAGAATTTAGGCAAGTTTGACTCTAAGAGTGATGAGGGAATTTTCCTAGGATACTCTAGAATTAGTCGATCCTATCGAGTATACAATTCTCATACACGAGTTGTGACGAAATCCATCAATGTAATGGTAGATGATGCTTGTAGTGAGGAGGAGATTGGGAAGAGTTAGATTACTTAAGTGTAGATCCCGTCACGGTAACAAAACCTAAAGAACCTCCAATCCCCGATTCTCCACATACTTCTAAAGGCCTAGAAACCTCCAAGAAGAGTCTTCACCTAACGATAAAACTAAATCTCCTAATGAACCTTCATCTAGAGTTAAGTCTAATCATTCTACGGTAAATATTATTAGGAATTTAGATGAAAGGATGAGACTTCGTAAGAAGGTTTTAAACAACCGACATTTGCTAGTTATGTGTATCGGATTGAGCCTAAGAAAGTCGAAGATTCCCTTAGTGATGAATGTTGGGTAATGTGATGCATGAGGAACTAAATTAGTTTGTAAGAAACAACGTATGGCATTTAGTTCATAGTCCTGATAATTCCAATGTTATAGGTATTAAGTCGATATTTAAGAATGAAACTGATGGTCAAGGTACCATAACTCGAAACAAGGCTAGGTTAGTTGTCCAAGGATATACTCAAGTTGAAGGAGCGGATTTTGATGAAATATTTGCCCCGGTACCTCGACTTGAATCCATCAGAATTCTTCTGGCTGTTACTTACACTTTAGGATTTAAATTATATCAAATGGATATCAAGAGTGTTTTCTTGAATGGAATACTTCAGGAAGAATCCTATGTTGAACAACCTAAAAGATTTATTGCTCCCAAGTTTCTGCATTATGTTTATAAATTGAACAAAGCCTTATATGGTCTTAAATAAACTCCTAGAGCTTGGTATGTATACTAACTACATATCTCGTGGAACATAATTTTTCTAGAGGTGGTGCAGATAGAACTTTATTCATTAGACATATTGAGGAAACCGTCACCATTGCTCAAATTTACGTCGATGACATCATTTTTGGTTCTCCTATAAATTCTCTTGCTCATGATTTTGTTGAATGCATGAAGCAAGAATCTGAGATGAGAATGGTTGGATTATTAAAACTTTCTTGGTCTCCAAGTTAAACAAACTGATGATGGATTTTTCATATCTCAATCGAAGTACGCTAAACACCTTGTCAAATGTTTTGGACTAGACCGTAAGAAACACACTAGAACCCCCATGAGCACTAGTGTCAAGTTAGGTCATAATCCTACAGATAAGAGTGTTGATCAGATACTGTATAAGAGTATGATAGGTAGTTTACTTTATCTCACTGCAAGTAGATTTGATATAGCCTTAGTGTTGGGATGTGCGCGCGCTTTCAGGCTAGTCCCAAGGAATCCCACCTGAGCGTCGTATGACATATCATTAGTTATATTAATGGAACCATAGATTATGGAATCATGTACTATCGAGACTATATTTTTGACAATGTTGGCTATTCCGATGACGATTGGGCTGGAAATGCCGATGATAGAAAAAGTACTTATGGAGGATGTTTTTATGTTGTTGCTAATCTTGTAGCTTGGATGAGTAAAAAATAAAATTTTATCTCATTATCTATGACAAAGGCTGAATATATAGCTACAGAAAGTTGTTGCACTCAACTGCATTGGATGAAGCAGATGTTGAGTGATTATGAAATTGAACGGGGAACTATGACTGTATTTTGTGATAACACTAGTGCCATCAATATTTCCAAAAATCCCGTTCAACACTCTTGAACCAAATATATTGATATACGACATCATTTTATTCGAGAGTTTGCAGACACCTGTGTTGTAACTCTTGATCATATCTCTACAGAAAACCAATTAGCTGACCTATTTACCAAACCATTAGATGGTCTAAGGTTTGAATCTCTTAGGACGGCTGTTGGTGTTTGTGTACCTATGTAGTTAGGTTCTTTGATGCATACTCGAGCTTTAGAATTGTGTGACATTGATTTATGCATGCATCATATTTTTTTATTTGTTTTTAGGTAGAAATTTCATGTATATTTTATTTTATTATTATTACTTTTGTGTGTTTGATGCATTTATGCTTTAGAGTAAAATAACAAAACATAAGAATTGAAAAATAAAATGCGAGACTTAGTTTTTACAGTTTAATATACAATATACTTGAATTTGTTTGTTGTGATCAAGCATGAGTTTAATCGATGACTATAACATAGTTTTTATTTCTGGCTTAGATTATTTATGAAGTACTTAGTATAGACATCTGCACTGCACACACTATGGTATTTTTAGTGGAACTCTACCGCATGTGTGATATTTGGGATGTCAATCACATGTTAGTAAGGTGAGACTTTGAACATGAATTGACCTTATTTATTAGATCTAAACTCAAGTTTATTGTTTATTAATTATTGGTCACTTGTCATTTGTAAAATGGGGAGTAGATATATCACTATAAATGTACTTAAATTTTTTATTTGACGTTAACATTTAATGTTAAAATTTTGATTCGGATGTATATAGTATTCGTTTCAACTAGATTAAGTTTTAATGTTTAGTGATATCAATGTTTGTTTTGGTATGTTGGTTCACACGGATATGCATCTTAATTTAGCTGGTATGACTAATGATTCATTGCTTGAATTGTGTTTATCCATATTATTGTTTCTCGTGCTTTTACATTGGGTATTGAGTTGTCTGTTTCAGGAAACATATTTACAAAGAAAAAGAACATTTCAGTCAAAACAGTTGATTTGATAGTAGTAGTTGTCTTGTGTCTGACTTTAGATTTGTAATTTTGTCACGGAATGTCAAATGAAGAGTTTGTTAAATTTTTAATGTAATTAGCAAATCTGTTAACAAAAAAAATACTAGAATTAAGTTACAAGTACAATTAATTGAGTTGTATTAGGTCTAGAGTTTGAGAATGGAAAGAAAGAAAAAATGGTGTCGCAATTTCACTAGAATGTAGCCATGACTTTGCTTCAAGCTACAGAAGCATAAACATTGTCGCCTGTCTATCGCCTTGCCTTTGTTTGAGCGATATCCTTCACCCAAATTTCGCTCGAGCAACAGAGTTTCCCGAAAAATTCTAATTTGTGTTTTTAAGGCTTTTGTTTGGCCCATTCGATTTAAAACCTAAACTATAAATATCAGCAAGTCTTTGAACGGTTTTTCTAAGGTTGATCGTTGAGAAAATATATATTGATTTATATCATCTTCATCAAATAAGCTTTCAACCTTCATGTTTTGATTTGTTCTTGGCGTTAAAAAACATCAAATGCATAATCCAAACATCAAACGGCTACTTCCTACACATCTATCAGGGTTATGAAGGTCAAAAGAATGTGACTGGAGTTCCAGTTGTTGGAGAACGTGCAATTCTTCATTGATCCATAGGAGATAGACGAATTCATAAAGTCGAGAGTTGGTGCATGAGCATGCAATCCAGGAAGGCTATGTGAATTGCAGTCAGAAGGTCAAAAAGTGCTAGTGGTAGTCGAGTTGGTAGACTGTAAGTTCATAATTCGTTTAAAGTGGATTGTTGTCTAACAAAGTGTCCGGAGTTTTTACCCAGTTGGAGTTTTCCGTGATCATTCTGGTTGTTTATTTATTGCTTTCATTTAACTACAACAATTCAACTTAGGAAAATTAACTTAATTGATTAACTGTTTAGAGATAATTAATAGTGGTTTGTTGCTAGTTAATTACTAATTTTTAAGTCCGCATAATCACCTATTTACCCCCTTTTCCCCTCCCCCGAGGTGTAATTTGGGTTGAATCTCGTAATTTCAGAATTGATAAATGTAAACCTATAAATACATGAATGTACAAGTTGTGGTTTAATATTGATTTATGTAATCGTTGCCTCTTGTATGTGTGAAAGATGATCGTAATCATATATGTAGAAGCCACCATGGTTTTGGCCGACAAATATTAACAAAATGAACAATTAAAATTTACTATTAGAATTTGAGCGTAAAAAAAATAAATCACGTTGGATGGACAAATATTAATAATGTTAATTCCACTAATATAGCTTATCCCAGATTGAAACTGGGATGACAAAAAAATTCGTTCAACCTTACACCCGTGGTGCCCCCACACCGAATGGGACATGGATTACCCGCCTAACCGGGTAAACGGGACGGGGTCGACGGGGATCATTATCACGAAGCGGGTACAGGAAACATAGTCCCCGCCCCATTTAAAATTAATTTTAAATTTAAATTTTTTATCGAGCAAAAATAATAAATTTATCATCATTTTTAAAGAAAATATAAGTTGCTTTTAACAAATTAGTAGAAATGTAATAATATTTACTAACTAAAGACATCATAAAAAAAAAGCAAAAATTAAAATAAATAAATAAATAAAAAGAAAAAAATAAATGGGGCAAGGGACTGCCCCGCGCTACCCCGATTCCGCCTCGTCCCACTTTAACTTGATATGGGAATGAGGTAAAGTAACAAAAATATCCGACGGAACGGGGTGAGAATGACAAAATTCCTATATCTGCCCCGTTGTCATCCCTAATTGAAACTTATAACCAAATAAATCATTTCTTAAATTCCTAAATAAAAGTCCTTATGGTAATAAACTAAAGATAATGTTGGAAATAAAAATATTCTGCCACATTACACAAGATTTGAAATTATTAAGTCTAATGAATCAAAACACAACGACCGCACTTTATCACCAACCAATCAACGACACGCGTTAACCTGCGAGAGGTAGGGAGCATAGTTAGTATATAAAAATACTAAGTAGGACACAAGTATTGTGCAATCCCGAATAAAAATATCAATTCATATATCAAAATAGTCACACCATCATATTATATCTTTAGAAACCGATAGGAGCTCATAATATATCATATCTTTAATACCGAATGGCCTTATCATATAATTTCGTTAGTATTACTTTTGTCAATATGAATAATAAAATTAAACGGGACAAACAACTGCACCACGGAATCCTATCTCGTTAGATCAAACGAATTTTTGAAATAAAAATCCAAAATCATTTTTTCTCAAATCACTCGTCGTGTGCGCTGAAAGTAATAATTAATGGGTGCTAATTCTACTTTAAAAATACGGGTGGCCGAAGTTTGGTTCTCTCTGTCGTGTAGGTATAATACTTTTGTGGGGAAAATTCCCTGACTTTATTGTGTAATGTATGTGCGTGCGTCTGTGTGTGACAAATCTTATTGAAAGTGGGTCATCTAATTCAACAGCAAAACAAAGTGAAATTCTAATTGAATTACATCAAAACCTTATCATAATCAAATAAAAAAGATGCTTTACATCTATCCAAAGACCCACGTGACTGCCAACCCTTTAAAATCCATAATCAATTTAAAATTAAAACTAGTTAATGACAACTTATTCAAACTTCATGGACCTAACTGATACGAATTAACTTTTCATGAGTGGAAGATTCCTAATTAATTACAATTTAAAAAAAAATCAATATCAATATACTAAATCTTGCTATGTCAATATCCAATTATTTGGCCCAAAATAATAAGAATTTATAACTATCTTTCTTTGGTCCCACTATTTTAGAAAATTATAAAATATAGAATATAGAACATGTTGTAAAAAGAGAGAAAAATATAAGATAGAATAAAAGTCAATAGATTTGTGTGTATTATAAATGAGAACCAAAACCCTATATTTATAGAGAAGGATTATGGATACATATGTTAATAATTTCTACGTATGCAGGGGTATAATTGTCATTCACCAATAACTTACCATTTACAACACCCCCCTTGAATGACACATTACAAAATATCTGCATCGTTAAAACATTGTTTGATAAAAATCCAATGGGACAAAAAAAAAAAACAAACGAAGGAAAAAGGAAATGTGATTCATTTCTATGTATTATAAATTGACTTGAAATGATGACTTCTAATGTGATTTATGTTAATGAATTGTGACTTCCATCATTTCTATGAATTATGATGACTTCTAATGTAATTTATTGAATTATGGAAATGCATGTCTTTAAATATTATGCTCCCATTAATGTGTAAAAAAATAGGGAAATATCTTGCATATCACATACTGTTTGTCATAATTAAAAAGGGGGAAATTATTGACCTATGATTTAATATAGCTCCATTTGTTTTGATTATAACAAACAATATTATAACAAACAATATACTTATATTTCTAACATGTCTAGTTTTTTGAGTTTTTCATGTATAAATTTTCTTAAGTACTCAAAAGCTCAAATCGTCATCCGTTGAAGAACAAGCAATCAAAAGAGACTCGAGAGAACAAGAACCTTGAAAATTAGAATTTAGAAATTGTTTATCGAATCTTCAATTTATATGTAAAGGTATTAACTCATCAATATTAGCAAATGCATAAAACTCAAACTATTTCCCATAAATTCATCACTTGCATAAAGATATTTTTGATAGGAAAATAAGTTTTGAAAAATGAACATTTTGATGTAAAAATTAATTTTCAAAAGAAACATACTTCGGTTAACCAAAGTATAGACCGGGGGATCAATTTACTCGACCGAAGTATGGACTGGTCGACCGATTTGCTCAACCGAAGTGTCAGTCGAAACCCCAATGGTTTGCATTTTACAACGGCTATAGTCACACTCCGGTCGATCGAAATTGATCAACCAAAACTTTCTAATTTTCAATCTTTTGATCTATAAGTAGTCATCTCTTTTGCATTCAATTCCAACAACATACAAGAGCAATTAAGAGAGTTTATTTATTGAAAATCATTGAGCTTACTTGATTATATCTTCTATTTCATTTATTACAAAGAGTATCTTGCTTGATTAAACTAGTTTCATCTATTTCATCAAGAATTCTACTTTGCAAGAAAACTTCTCAATCTCATCTATTTTCAATTCTTGATAAAAGTTTTCTTTGTAAATACTTATATTGAAGTGTAAATCTATCTTTATATATACTTAACTTGTATTATTTGTTAAGAGGGATCTTTTATTGAAAACTTTGATACGAATATACAAACTAATTCATTATCCATCATTCATTAAAGTTTACAATATAAACACTTGAGCTTTACTATTTGCTGTCTATTGAAGTGTTATCCTAACTCTCTAAACACTTGACTTGATTATATTATTTGTTAATAGAGTTCTTTAAAATTGTAAAATTATCACTTATATTTTGGTGGTTTCAAGAGCCTTGCGAAAACTCGATTGTTGTAAAGAATATGTACTCCTTGTTGTAAGTCACGTAAGGATAAGTGTTCTTTGTTGTAAATCACTTAAGGATTGATACTCTTTGTTTGTAAGTTACCATTATAGTGCATTTGGCCTTGCTCGTGACGGAGAGGTTGGTAATGGGGACGTAGAACACATTGTGTATCGAATCTCATTAATTTGCTTGTTATCTTTATATTATTGCACTTTACTTTAAATTGCTATTTATATTGTGCTATATTCATACTTAAATTGAATTATTGAATTCGCATATTTACTTCTCGTATTACACTTTTCATTTATATCTTGTGTATTTGATAAGTTTGAGACTAATTATAAAAAAAATTCAAAAACCAGTTC
>CAIGRO010281204.1:0-10719 GCA_903798355.1 Fraxinus baroniana | reverse complement strand
GAGTCCAAACGGCATGACCAACCATTCATACAAGTCATATTTAGGTCATGTTCGAGCCAAATTATTATCTCATTAAAATGAAAAATATGACCGTTATCCATTACATCAATATTTAAATTCAAATTTTCTATCTCTTGTATGGGCCCCAATAATGGCTATATTTTTCATTTTCATTCTACATAATTTGGCTCAAACATGGCCTTAGTTTTAAATGCGATTTTCCATTCATCACATTTCCTCATTCGAATTTGATGGTAACCACTCTTAAGATCAATTTTGCTAAATATGTATGCACCGAATAATTCATCGAACATATCATCTAACCTAAGAATAAGATGACGAGACTTTACCGTTATATTATTGATGGTCCTGCAATCCATGCACATTCTCCAAGTTCCATCCTTCTTTGGCACAAGTAGGATCGTCATGCATATGGATTCATGTTCATCAACTTCTCCACTTGCCTTTGAAGTTCCTTTGTCTCCTCGAAATTATTTTGGTAAGCTGGCCAGTTTGGAATCATTGCGCCGAGTATGAAGTCAATTTGGTGTTCAATGCCTCGAATGGATGGCAACCCACTAGACACGTCCTTCCAGAATACATCTCCAAATTCCTGTAATAAAGAAATAGCCAAGCTAGGGGGGATGTGTTAGATTCCTCAGAATTAAGGAGTGATTCCTCATGCACTTACAAAATCATTTGTTGTCTTTCCACTATTGCTCTTTTCAACTTACTCTATTTTGCGAAGAAATTGGCCCTCGACTTTTCTTTCCTCTCATGTGACTCTTCTATCTTTTTCTCTCTTTTAGACATCTCACTATTTTCTCTCTTACTTGTCAACTAATTGCTTTCTCTCTTGCCCTTTTGCTTACTGTTTTCTCTCTCTTCCTCTAAATCTTTCAGTCTTTTTTCTTCCTCATTTTTCAGTTTGATTTGGTCTTAATACATTATGCTGGTATTAATGGTGCAAGTGTAATAGATTTTTCTCTTTTGACAAAGTTGTACCTATTTTTATACCTATCATGTATCACCTTCCTATCGTATTGACATGGTCTCCCCAACAAGATATGACCAGCATGCATAGGCACTACGTCACACAATACTTCGTCAAGATAACTACCAATTGAAAAATTTAATAACACCCTTCTATCCACCTTAAGTTTCCCACATTCATTCAACCACTGTAAACTTAGGGCCTAGGGTGTTTAAGCATGGTTAATCCCAATTTTTCCACAAGATTAGTACTAGCTACATTTGTACAACTCCTATCGTCAATGATCATGCTACATACCTTTCATAAGTGTCACTAATCCTCAACTAGTAGGATTCCAAACTTTAATTTTGTAAGAAAAGACTTACATAACATCACTGTCAACAAGGATATTCCTTTACTTATAAAAGTCAAACCAAGTAAAGCACATTAGAACATATACACGAAAGCTCATATTATAGAGATTATTTCTTTTCTCCCCTGACTTTTAGCATATTTTTTATTTCACAACCTTAAAGTATTGTATACATGACAAACAAAATGATAGCGGAGAGAATTGCATCTCCAATAGAGTTGTAGATTGTACTAATTGTGATCAGTGCGTACAAGAGAGATGAGGCAGATAAAAAATGAAGATAAATTATAAACATTAAAATGAATTCTTCTAATGAAGATAAATTATAAATAAATTAAGTAAAAGATGCCTAGTACGAGAAAAAAATTCAATAAGATGATCTTATACGACACTTTGTAGGATTAATCATTTAGATCATGATGCATTGGACCTCAAACGTCAAGGCGTCATGATAATTAATACCATGCGTGTATATAACACTGTTGTAACGAAGCCTTCTCAATTTAGTACACTTTCGAAACTTGAATGATGCATTAGACATTTTCCATTTTGTCTTGCCTTATAAACTCCTGTTTGAGCCTCATTATTTAAAATTCATTTTACGAAACATATTTTTGAGTACACATTCTTTTCCTTACCTTTAACCAATTCTTCAAAAAATCACTCAAAATATTTTGTAAAAATTGGGCTCAACAGGTAAATATTTTGGGGGTGAAGTGTCGTTTTATTTTATTTTTTTGCAAGCCGTGGGCAATTGGGATGATCTTGGAGGTCAAAATCGTCTAAAATTATCTGGACCTGACACGTCTCGTGGTACTTTTTTGACGCAGATAAAAACTCTGAAAAATCTAATTCCCTCCAATTCTCCAGCTCTTCCCGGAGCCCCACTCGCGTTCAAACTCCACAAACAAAGAACCCTAGTAAAATTCACTCAATAGAAAAATCTTAATCTGAATCAGAGGCAATAGAAGTGAAGGAATGGGGAAAGACGAGGAAGAGACGCGGGGTGAAATCGAGGAGCGGTTGGTAAACGAAGAGTACAAGATTTGGAAGAAGAACACTCCATTCCTCTACGATCTGGCGATTACCCACGCGCTTGAGTGGCCTTCGCTCACGGTAGAGTGGCTGCCGGACCTGGAGGAGCCGCCGGGAAAGGATTACTCGGTTCAGAAGATGATACTGGGGACCCATACATCGGATGATGAGCCTAATCACCTTATGCTGGCCGAGGTCCAGCTCCCCCTTGAGGATGCTGAAAATGATGCCCGTCAATACGACGATGATCGGTCGGAATTTGGGGGATTAGGGTGCACCAACGGCAAGGTAGTTTTTTTTTTTATTCCGTTAAGTTACTTTGTAACATTTTTCTTAAATTTTTAAATTGTTTTTGTGTTGTTTGTTTTGTACTTTGTGCTTTAATGGTTGTACCTTGGCTTGGCAGCTTCAACATTGTTGTGCTTCTATGTTATTGTGGGTTAGCAGTCATGGAATCAGACCTGGACGTTAAACTTAATTTTGCCGCATGGTTGTGGGGCCTTGATTTTAAATTAGAAACGACTGTTCAATTTTGAAAAGGTAGTTTGGCGACTAGACTAAACGTATCAGCTTCATGCCACCACTCATCACTAGCTAAGGCCCTAATTGGTCGCTCAGTGATAAAGGTTTTAGGGATGCAGAGTGCAAAAATAGCTCACTACAGAAGATGAACGGGAATAAGGAAATACATTTTTTCAGTCGCTAGTAAATGTTTGTTCGGTTGACACTTGAAAATTCAGTTAATTGTAGGTAATTTGAATTTGTTTTAGATTTAAAACCAGTACAGTCTGCAGTACCTGGGTGACTTAAAAGTTTAAAAGGTTTAAACTTGTGGATTACTTGCACTCAACAAAAAGACTTGGGGTCATAGTTTTGATATATGTGCAGTAATTTATGTTGGTGGTATATTTTTTTACTTATGCTAAATGCAGAGTTAGTTAATATGCCGAAGTAGCATCTGATAAATTCCTGATTAACTTTTCCCTTTGATTTAATTTGTCATTCACACGAACAAACACATGAATAATCGGCTTTTCTCATTCTGTGCAATTTGAGGCTTGTGGCTATACACAATGGTGTACTGAGTATTTATGTTGCAGGTGCAAATTATACAGCAGATATATCATGAAGGAGAAGTCAACCGAGCTCGTTATATGCCCCAAAATCCTTTTATTATTGCCACTAAGACAGTTAGTGCAGAAGTGTATGTTTTTGATTATAGCAAACATCCGTCTAAGCCTCCTTTGGATGGTCCGTGCAGCCCTGATTTGAGGCTGACGGGCCACATTTCTGAAGGGTATGGTTTATCGTGGAGTCCGTTCAAGCAAGGTCATTTGTTGAGTGGTTCCGACGATCACCAAATATGCTTGTGGGACATTAGTGCAACTCCGAAGAACGACACTCTAGATGCAATGCAAATTTTTAAGGTATGTCTACATTGAAAGCACCTTATAAATGAGATACATTGAATGGGAAATTTTGTCCTACAGGTGGTTAATTCTAACTTTTCTTACCTTGAAATGCATGGTTTCATTGAAAACTATCTAATATTTGCTGAGAATAGATCCATGAAGGTGTTGTAGAAGATGTTGCATGGCATCTCAGGCATGACTACTTGTTTGGTTCGGTTGGGGATGACCAGTACCTGCACATATGGGATCTTCGCACTTCATCAGTCAGCAAACCTATTCAATCAGTAGTTGCTCATCAAAGTGAGGTGACTATAAGTTCTTTTCAATGACCCTTAAAGTGGAACCAGAGTATGGAAACACTTTCTAGATGTATTTGTCTATCATATACCTGTATACTGACATTTATTGCAATTTATAGTCAAGACCTGGAATACACAAAAACTTGTGCTCACATTTACTGCCCTGGAACTATTTTAAATGAAGTCTATGCACACAATGGTCTAAATTGTAGGTCCGTGTTAAAGGTGATTCTACTAAGTGCCTTTTTGGTTAAATTGCTTGCTTTCTTTTCATGTGTAGGCTTGGTAGCCTATAAATGTCAACTTATGTAATGATGTACTTCACCGTTTACGGTGTTTATGAACAAAATCAACCTTTGGTTAGGGAACGGGTTTGCTGAAATAAGCTTGTTTTAAGTTTTCTTCTTTCCAGATAAGCCAAGGCTTCAACGTGACTGAAAGGAATTATTCTCATTAGAAGGTTTTAGATTTTCAAGATACTGAATGTATGTTTGGCCTCCATTTTTCCAAACTTCATTTTCAACCACACATTATCCCATAAAATAATTTTACACTCAAACCCAAAACTTTTCCTTATTTTTTAACCACACGTTCTTCAACAAATCACTATTACAAAATACATTATCCCCAAAATTGGGGCTCAAACAGGGCATGAATTTTCTCCATATTTTGTTTTTCAACACTACTAATCTATTAATACCTTTAACCATCCTTACCTGCACAGAAAGGATAAAAATGCTTCTTTTGTGTGTGATCCATCCTTGTCGTTTTAATTATGCACGGTGATTTTTCCTGTGGACACCAGATTTTTCATTTTGTATAATTATGTTGACCAATGTAAAGATGAATGGATTTGCATTCCTGACAGTGACTTTTTCCATTCAATCATTGACAGGTAAACTGTTTAGCTTTCAATGCATTAAATGAGTGGGTTTTAGCAACAGGTTCTACTGACAAGACTGTTAAATTATTTGATCTTCGAAAGATTTCTTCTGCGCTCCATACCTTTGACTGTCACAAGTAAGAGGGTTTTCTTGCATTTTGCTTTCAAGGAAGTTTCTTAAATTCATGTTAGTCCTTTAGCATGGATCTCATCCCCGTATTGATCTGTATGCATTGGTGGATTAATATTTGCTAACAATGCTGTTGTGGTTTAATGGCAGAGAAGCGATTTTCCAGGTTGGATGGCATCCAAAGAATGAGACTATCTTAGCTTCTTGTTGTCTTGGTAGGAGGCTCATGGTGTGGGATCTTAGCAGGTAATTTCTTTTCTTGTTTTTTGTAAGATAAATGGTGAATATAGTGCTTTTGGCATCCAATTACTCTGTTTCTGTTATTTTATGTTAATTAGTTTTTCCTTTTTTTATCATAAACATGGACATCTTTGCTAATTAGTTGTTCTCGTTCTGACACGAAAATATTTATTACTGAAAACTATGTTTCAAATACCTGCTTTACTACTTTCACTGATCACGTTACAGTTTGAACTCTTTTCTTCACCAATTGTTGATTTATCGAAATCTTTTTTATTTTTAATTTTTTTTAAGTGTGTCCAGTTTTGAGACACTAGTTTGGTCGATTAACTTGAGAGACATGGAGATCGGTATCACACTCGATAATTAATTTCATTTTTCTTCATAGGATTGATGAAAAACAAACTCCAGAGGATTCTGAAGAAGGGCCACCAGAGTTGCTTTTTATTCACGGTGGTCACACAAGCAAAGTGTCCGATTTTTCGTGGAACCCATGTGAAGATTGGGTTATTGCTAGTGTCGCTGAGGATAACGTATTACAAATATGGAAGATGGCAGAGAACATCTACCACGACGAAGATGATGTACCTGGAGATGACTTAAGTAAAGGTTCGTAGTTCAGGGTTGTCGTAGGTGCCAAAATATGATAAAAGAGTGTGGAGCATACTTGAATTCTCTCCTCCCCAATGCCACTTACTGAAGTTGGGTTAGCACGTATTAGTTTTAATACACTGTTCAAAACTAAACATTTTTATTATAATTTAGGAAAATTGCATCCCAAAATTAGCATTCGAATCCCTTAAAATGCACATTCCATTTTCATAGCAATTGAGTTCCCACTGATGGGTTCTGTTCAAAATTTCGTTAAAAATCACGTGTTTTGGACTTGATTTATAGATTTTTAGGGAAGTTGGTGTGCAAACATTTTTAGGGTGTTTGGTGGGAATTAAAAATAAATTTTTAGTAGATTGTGATAAAAGTTTTTGAAATATGTGGTTGAAAAGTTGTGGGCGCACGAAAGATGTGGTTAATATTGATTGCTTGATTTTGATTTGAATTAAAATCATATTTTAATTCGGATCAAATATGGACTTAAAAGATGTCCACGTAAATCATTAATAAGGATGCAATTATTACAACAATAGTACCAAGGGAATTTAAATGGGAAAAATTTATATTTAAGATGTATTTTTTACCTCAATTCAAAGGTAAGGTAAATAGTTTTAAAATTCAAAAATCAGGTATGAATTTAATTAATTAAAAATATTTATTAAATAAAGATAATAAAATCACAATTTGTGATTAATGATTACAGATTCATAATTATAAGTCACAGATTTATTTACTGGTCATATATTGTCAAATTTTTTTATCACAGATTATTTCGAAGTCATAGATCAAAAAAATTATACGTCACGAATTATTTTTAGATCATAGATAAAAAAATTTGTACGTCACATATTATTTCGAGGTCACAGATTTTTAAATTAGGTGGTCACATATTATTTTTGAGTTACATATTATTAAATTTTTAGGCCACAGTTGAGTAAGTGGTCACAAATTAACAAGCATTTGATCACAGACTACCGTCACTACCAGTCGTTTTCGACCACCCTCACCACGCCGCCACCGATACAACAACACCAACAAACCTACCACTATCTTCAACACCACCACCACATCACATCACACCACCACCATCAACCACCACAAATCCACCAAACAGCAAACAACAACAGCCAATCCACTACACCCACGAAGTCGAAGCAACACACCCCCAGCAGCATCGCATAACATACCCAATACTACGCCACCGCAAAATCACAACCACAAACCACCAAACCTACAGCAGTGTCGCAGGCATGAGTTGACTGATTTTCCCTTCTTCATTCTCCACTTTCTGCTCAATAACTCTCAACCATATACAAACAGCAGTGAAACCGAGGACCAAGCTCGAGGGGGAGGGAAGGGGAGGTGGGGAGGGAGTGACGGAAGAGAGANGGCATGAGTTGACGGATTTTCCCTTCTTCATGCTCCACTTTCTGCTCAATAACTCTCAACCATATACAAACAGCAGGGAAACGGAGGACCAAGCGCGAGGGGGAGGGAAGGGGAGGTGGGGAGGGAGTGACGGAAGAGAGAGAGTGTGTATGTGTATAAGATTAGGGTTAGAGTCTTTATATATCACCTGATTTTTGAAGAATGAAACTTGGTCCTTGATTTTTGAATTTCAATCTTCAAACCTCTGAAATTATGTAATTTTCACAATCTAAATATCAAAGAAATTAAGCCCATGTTTGAAACCTATTTTGAGGAGAATATAAATTTTGGAATAGCGATTGATGTAAGAATGTGTGGTGGAAATTGGAAAGGTGATGAAAAGTTTTTAATTTGTGTGTAGTATTATTTATTAAGAGAATGTGTGGTTGAAATGAGAATGAGAATGAAAAATTAATGGGGGTCAAACGGGGGCTAATTGTGGAGGTGTCCGAACTGATTTCATGTTCATAATTTTTGTTCTTTTTGCTATTTAACATTAATGAACATGCATGTGTACTATCCATTGTTAGAACAAATTGAAAATGTAAGGGTAAACGGGGTGAGATGTCGAGAAAAGGTTTTATATTATAAATTTGTAATCATAAATGTATACAATAATAAGCTATAAGAGGTGACCTCAATAAGCAAATTCTTTCTATAATCCAAACTAGTATATGTTGTAAAGGTATAAACTTTCTACGATTTAGCCCTTGTTTGGTGGAGCAATTTATTTATTTTTTTGTGCTTTGGTCCATCGACAAGAAAGGACACGTTTTTGTCAACACATCAAGGGAATATAGAAAGTGTCCTTTGCAAAACTTGAGGACATCACAAGAATGAGGGCCTTTCCATCTTTCGAAGAACTTTGAGCATATTCTATTGAGAGTTTGAGTTTCAAACTTACAAAAATATATTTGTAATTAGGAATGAAAACGGGGAGGGCATGGAATAAGTCGGTCAGTTACACCCATGTCCATTGGGAATTTTTGTCACATTGTCCCCCACCTCCGTATTTGCTTAAAGCGGGGATTGGACCGGACTGGTGAGGCGGTCCCTGCCTTGTTTATCATTTATTTTTTATTTATTGCTTTTATTTTTTTATGTCTATAGTCAATAAATATTATTATTATTATTGTTTAAAATTGTTAAGAACAACTCATGTTCTCTTTAAAAACGATGACAAATCGTTTATTTTTGTTTAATAAAAAACTTAAATTTGGAATTAATTTTAAACTAGACGAGTAACGGGACAGTGACTATGTTTTCCATACCCGTTTTGGAGCAATGATCATCGTCCCGCCCTTAGCTAGTTTACCCAGTTAAGCGGTTGATTTTCGCCCCATTTAGGGTGGGACTTGTGAATATTGGGTTGAACAAAATTTTCGCCATCTTGCAATTTAAGCTCTATCAAACATTTGTAATAAGGCCAATTAATGCTATTTTTGCCGATTCATCATCAGACAATCTGGACCTCCCACGTGAGGAAATTACATATTAATAGTTGCTTAAGTTTCCCAATTCAAAAATTAGGTGCGAAGTTTATTTAACCAAAACTCAAGTATATAATTAAATTATTAATAATATTATAAAATTTACCCAACCCAACTCCACTAAAAACCCTAAATTATTTCCTTCATCGCGGTCATATATCATAAACCCATTTCTCTTCCACCAACACTTCTTCCCCCTCCACCAAACCCATTTCGCTACAACCCGCCATTTTCTCAATACCACCATCACATTGCGGCATTGGAGGAGTTGCGCGAGGTAGTGCCTCTACAGGCAAAGCCAAGGCGGCTACTCTACAAGATCTTTTACGGAAGGGGACGCCGCGGAGGTTAAAAGTAGGTTCGATGAGACGAATCGTTGTCGCCTCGTGCTTCTATACCACATATGAGATCTGAAGCCAGATTTGGGCCGATGATCTCAGATCTGAACAATATTTTGTCCAAACTTGACGCTCATATCTATGTGTGGCGCTTAATTCGCTCTATTGCAGCCTATTCACTGTCGGAAGTGAAATGGCATGAAATGGCCGGTGGTGGTGTTGTTGAGGCCGTGTCTAGTTTGTGTTGCTAGCGATGAGGCTATGTTGGTGATGGTGGCACTATTAGGCTGTGTTGTTGGTGGCGGCGGCGACGGTAGTCTTAGTAGTGGTGATATGTGACTAATTATTTGGTTATTCGTGACCAATTATTTAATTATGATCTAAAAAATCAATAAGTGAAAAATAATTTGTGACCAACTAATTCGAAAATTCGTGATTCACAAAAAAACTGTGACCTATAGATTTTTTGATTTGTGACATATCAAATTTTTTTATTGTAACCATGAAATAATCCGTGATCATTTAATTTGATAATATGTGATCAATAAATAATTTGTGATATATAAGTACATACATGTGATCATTAATTATATAACTGTGACCTTAATATATTTAATTAAATAATTAATACCTAACTTTTAAATTTAAAAAATTATTCTGAAAATTGAATTGCCTCGGTACTAACGCTTAATTCGTGAATTTTCCCCCCATCCACGTTGGGTTAACAAACACGGGAAAAAAAAAAATTCAAAACAGTGGTTTGGAGTAATACCAATTCAAAAATCAGGTGTATTGTTTGGAAATTCAAAAATCAGGTATATATATCCGTTTCCTATAATTAAGCTTCATTTTCTAAACATAACAGGACTCCTGCAACATAAAATCTCATCCCAAATTGAACGATTTCTTCTACAATTTACATAAAACCTCATCCCAAATTGAACGATTTCTTCTACAGTTCACATTTTCACGATGAAGCATTTAATTTCGTCGATTAATTTCAGTAATTGCCCAGCGATTTCTGCCTGAACGATTTCATTCAACCTGAAAATACTCAGCGGAGAAGACAATCTAGGTAAGAATCTAATTATTTTCTTCACCGTCTCTAATTAATCGATCTAATCATGAGAATAATTTTGGCGTCACATGATCAACATAATCTGTAATACATAGGTCACATATTCTCTACTCAACACGGAAAAGATTTAGAATGTAGCCAAATCACATTATCTGCTCTCTGTTCACGTGACTCTGTGTGTACTATAATACAAAGAATAACTTTGAGAATAAGGGTAAATTAACTGTGACCTATGTTGCAACCATATTGTTAATATATGTGACTTGTTCGAAAATGTGACCTGTGACCACGGATAAGAATTTCAACGTAACAAAGTCACATTATCTGCTCTCTGTTTATGTGACTCTTTGTGTACTAAAATACAAATGATAACCATGAGAACATCAGTAAATGAACTGTGACCTATGTTGCACCTATTGTGTTTTGAA
>CAIGRO010281197.1:0-12562 GCA_903798355.1 Fraxinus baroniana | reverse complement strand
TTTTTTTTTTTTTTTTTGAATTCTACTCCAACAAGGACTCCTCTTCTTGGGCTATTTTTTGGACCACCTTTTTGGAGACTTTTGAGAAGAGTATAAATACAACTTATCAACTCTAAGTTATAGAGGATCAATATACCATTCGGTTCATCTCATATTCATCATAAAAAATCCATCTTTTTGGATCAAAAACTAGGATTTTCATTGGAGAGTTTATTCGGATTGAAGATCAAGAGCGAAGACAGAGTTATACTATTTGATTTTCTTCTTCGTCGAGTTATGAATTTCATCTTTTGTATTCATTTTTGTCTCTTTATCATATTAGGCTAGATTATTTTTGTACTAGGATTACGATGAACCTTGTATTATGAATATTTGACTTTTAAATCTTGTTTTTGATATCCAAGCATGTTTTCAATTCTTGAATGATTAACATGGATTTAATATTTTTTTAACAATTATATGCGCAATAATTGTATGAGTTTTGTGGCTTGCTTTACCTTTGAAAGTTTGAAAATAAGTTAGACATAATGTAAATGTCGTAGAGTCCAATAGGGAGTAGAAATATACCTTTATACTCTACGTGATCTTTAAATATTCATAAATCCTTATTGTATTCTTATATATTCGCATCCGTTATAGAAATATAGTCGAGTCACATGTGAGGATACATTTAATAATACTCGACAGAGATTGTTAAACAAGTTAGGAATATTGATTTTCATAATTAAATCACGTTGTTAAATTATAAGGTTTAAGATTAAAGATGATTGATATAAGGAGATTAGGAATCCTAGTGCATTTTTCATCGAACTTGCATTCATTATAACTTTGCGTTGATTTTAGTTAAACTAGGTCTTACATTCATATGTAGATTACATTATTACAATTTAGTTATAGAAAAATCATCAATTTTCATAGTTTCGGTTAAGGTTAAGTTAATTCGAACTTGAACTAGTACTATCAATTTTCATAGTTTCGGTTAAGGTTTAGTTAATTCGAACTTGAACTAGTACAATCTCCGTGGATATGATACTTGGATTCAAAATCTATTTTACTAGTTAACAAACCTTGCACTTGTAGTGATTCAAATAAAAAAGATTTCGCAACATATCTGAAATACAATAAGTCACGCACTATGTTACATTCTTTACTTGAAACGATAAACAAATAATCTTGTTCAGTTGAGTATGCTAAGAAGTTCGAGCGCACCCAAATTGTAGAGTACATTTACAGTGGATAGGATGAAAGAAGGTGTCATAATGAGTCTGAGGTTGAATATGTTGTTAGGCATATGCCAAATCTCGAGGACTTGGGTTCCAGTGGAGATATATCTGGCCCCCTTCCATCAGTTGCAAAACATGCAAATAATTTTCCAAGTAAACCATATATAAAATATTTCATTCAATTGTCTATTGATCTATCAATTTAGAGGCTGAAACTATCTATCAATTTGTAGTCACGATCCTCAAATTTTTATTTTCGCTGTAAATTCGTCTCTGTGTACAAAAACTGTCAATTTTTTTTTCCGTCAAACAGTCATTCGTGTTGAATGTGATGACTTATTTGAGGGTTATTTTCGTTTATTCTCGTAGAGAAAACAAGATATAATGTGCTTCACACGTGCCTAAATCAATGGCATATACAGAAAGAACTGGAATGGATGAATATAACCCTCAAACTAGGAATCATGTGCAGATTAAGTGCTATTTAACGGAAAAATTGACAGTTCCATTCAATGAAGAGCAAGCAATGTGTACTGAAGGTGAAAGTTAGAGGATATAAAAATAAATAGACGTTTCAGACTCTTGTTTGCTTCATTAAGTGCATGCTCCTACCCATAAATATAAACCAAACTAACAATGAAAATAATGTAGAACCATGCTATATGTAAAATTATGTTTGATAATTTTTATTGACAATCACGAGTCAGCAAAATCTACATCATCCATTTTAAAACCGTTTTTTAATTCAACTAAACAGATCTTGACAATACATGAATTGTAAACAATCATTGTACAAATAACATTATTCAATAATGTAACATTAAGCCATTTGGATTATTACTAAGTTCAAGAACTTGTCATACCTTTAAAGATTTGCATGGGTGTCCGGCATTGCCTGAGTCTACAAATTGAGAATATCAACATACATATTCTATAAATGACAAGCCTCACTTATAAATCATATTTGATATAATTATAAAATATTTAGTACTTGTCGCATTCTAGTTCACCGTTCATCCAAAATTTAAATAGTTATGTCGAAAGATACCCGACATGATCTAATCTTTCTCAATGATGTATCGAGTTGCTTCTCGAGTGATTCGAGCTCCTTGCTGTTCAAAGGACCAAGATCTTCACCCAAAAGGTTCTCGCCATTAATTTCACAATCAACAAACATGATTAATTAGCTAGGTAGGTAGGTTAACTATCCACTAATTTGTATTCACTCCATCTTACAATTAATAAGTAAATAATTAAGATTAATATGATAGTAATTGATTTCTAAGGGAAAAAACCTTTGCAAAAGCTACATTGCCTCATAACGTGCCTTAAGCTTTAAGAACCCATGTTGACTACTTAGTTCCTTCAAACAATGCCCAAGTATATGTTTGGTAGCCTATGTTGAACGTGATGTAGAACAAATGATTGAATGGATTGAAGAAAAATTAGATTGAAAAGGAAAATTGGCAAAAGTGCAGGTATAGCAGTCGAGTTCCGATTTGAGCCCATAATACCATTTTGAAAACAGAACAATGAGACGAGTAAAACTCACGGCTATGTCGTGACGTACGATAGATTCTGGCAATCCTACTTCGTTTAGGACTCAAAAACCGCTCTTTAAATTTTAGTGCTATTTTTGTCATTTAGTTTATTTTGAATTCTTTGTAATTTTAGTTTGTTTTAAATAGGTTTTCATATAAACTGTTAACTTTAAAAAATGGACTCAACAAATGCTGGGGCCCACTCTTGCCAAGTCAAGTGCGATTTCGACGTGTTCTTATCGGAATAACGACGGTAACTGGTCGAAAATGGACGTTGAAGGCACTTTACGGTGAGAGTCAAAGAGTTCAAGCTCCGACGGTGTAAACCGAAGGTGATTGCACTAACCACGATTGCCGGACAGAAACCAAAATAACCTATGGTATGATCAACGGAAATATGTGGAAGGATAGATAAAAATGTGTATTGAAATCACTATATTGCTTATTGAGGTTTGAGTTCAATGAGCTTGTAAAGATTGTCAAGAGATACTCTCAGTGTTTGTATATATTTCTTCAAGAGTTCAAGTGTATATTTCCAATATCTAATTGTCATGCATCCCCATTCGCATCAATTATAAAGAGAGCCTATTTATACAGCATTGACTGACGTGGTGATAGTTGGATTAAAACCATGTGGCCTCATCTCCTACATTAGGGCGTCACATAATTGTCTATCCATATAATTAATACATTGACATGGGGTCAGCCGTTCTATACAATAGACTGAAACACTAACAAACTTTATTACAAACTTTACATCAATCACTTCTAAGAGATCTTCAAATCTGTCGCATAGGACAACATCAGCTCTAAGGACTTCGGATGGTTTGAGAGCTTCAGGGAGCTTCAAAGAGCCTCAGCCTAGGTTGTAGTGTTTCGTCCTTAAGGTAGTGGCTCAACGTGGACCTCGGCTTTTTGATGAAGGGACCTCGGTCCTGATTGACTTCTCCACTATTTGACCTTGTAAATCTTCATTTGACTTTCTTGCTGACTTTTTGCCCACGTAGCTTGCGACGTAGCATATTTACTTTGAGCCTCGGAGGCGAGGCATAACAATAGTCCCTCAAGTCTAGGCATGATTATTTATGTAATGCATGGACTTTGAATGTTTAAACAAATTGGAGTGACAAGTTTATTGTATGGGGGATGACTTTTTACCAAACTACCCTAGTTAGAAACATACCTGATTCGTGCTGACCCCATGCTAGTGATGTCCAAAGTGGTTTACATGGTAATCTTTTACCTTTCAGAACTAACTCGAGAAGGGTTTACTAAAACAAAACAATTCCGAAGTTATGTCCTTCGAAGTGCCTTTATATATCCGAAGCACTATTTGAACCGGTTGAAGTGAAGGGGGTTAGATGCTCATGGGTCATCGGAGCTGATAGGTACGATGTGCAATTGTTTTTAACGAATTTGAGAAACATGAGGAGTCCTTAATTATAGCGCCTTAATAATTTGATGTCGTGGTATGTTTCCAAGAAAGGACAGCTGAGGCGATACAACTTCTAATACATGTAATCGTCACCGCTGTCTTCTACGCACTTCACGAATTCCAGACACATGAGGGAGCGTGGAACAGATGTCCTGATCTGGACTACAGAATATGAAGCATCAGACGTGGTGAGTGGTTTACATTGAAATCTCTAGATGGATGGTTGGATGACCCACTTCAAGACCCAACTGTTGGGGTTGAGTGGTTCTGCCTATAAAAGGCACGAACTTTTGTGGGAATTTTCTCTACCTTTGCACAAATCTTTGTTTCATTGCTTTTCAAAGTTCTCAAACCTTCAAGTCTTTCTTTCTCTTAAGAACTCTCCAAGTTTTTCTGTTGAGTTTCTTTCTTTACCTTTTCAAATTTCAGTGTTCTTCCTTCTCCATTCTCTTTGAAAAAGACTTGTAAGTATCGTGTTTTTATCTTTCAACTTTATAGATATTTTGAGCAATCCTATAAATCGATGGCTTCTTCCAAATCCATAGGGCAAAAGTAGATATTAGTGAGTTGGCGAGCGAGTTGGGTTTCTCAGTCACAAACACAGCCAACCTTGCTAGAGCTATTGAGGTTCAGTGATGCACTTCTATTTCTGGGGACGATAATGGGAAAGATGAGATAGCCTGAGGGGGCAGCCAAAATACCATCCTACTTACCTAGCCAATCCCAGGGAGAAGTATTGGATTTCTTATGACATCGAACTTCTTTTCCCATCTCCTAATGAGTAATCTTGCTACCCTAGGCAAGGCTGCATTACCGTTATCAAGTTTTTGTTAAAGGCTGGGTTTCGCCTGTCGATCTACCCATTTTTCAGGGCTATCCTTAGTTTGTACGAGCTGGCACCTACCCGGCTCGTCCATAATGCCTGTTCCCAATTGGTGGGCTCTTACTTTCTTTGGAAGGAGGCCTCATTTGGCTAGGACATGTCATTGCATGTTTTCCAAACAGTGTATCAGCCTCGAACATTAGGAAAATGGGACTCCTGGGGTTGGTATTCTTTGTGTCCTTGGGGGACGCACTCCCATTTTATCCTAGGTTTGCCTTCCTCTATGAAATGATGGAAGGAGACTTGGTTCTAGGTTAGGGAGAAGTGGCAGGAATGTGAGGGTGACCTCGATCATTACGAAAATGGGAATCTCGGGGTTGGTATTCTTTGTGTCCTTGGGGAACGCACTCCCATTTTATCTTAGGTTTGCCTTCTTCTATGAAATGATGGAAGGAGACTTGGTTCTAGGTTAGGGAGAAGTGGCAGAAATGTGAGGGTGACCTTGTTCCCCATGTTAAAGTCTCAACTTATTATTTCGATGCTCGTGAGTGCATTTCTTATTTCTTTGATTTTTCAAATTGACGAGGTCTGATACTTACATTTTTTGTGTTTATTTTGTAGGGTCGGTCGAATGGTTCGAGTTCACTGAGGGTGATTGGGATACCCTTACTGAAGTCTACAAAAAATCATCAGTCGAGGCGCTTCTTCGAAGATTTTGGTCTAATGGCAAAGAGGGGTAAAAAGTCTTAACACTGATGTTTTCTTGATGTTCTTTTTTCAATAACTTTGCTGACCTTATGTGTTATCTTCGTTTGTAGAAACATTTTGAGAAAAGGAGGCACCATACTCCTGACATGGCCACTCGCCACCTCTACGTTGGCGAAAAAGGAATTGAAACCCTCATCTGTTGGAGGGAAGCTAGTAAGGGATAAAATTGAGAGGGTTAACAAGGAGGCTGTCTCTCAGGAGGAGGGACGACCCCCTATGCCAGATAGGGGAAAGAAAATTGTGGAGGAGGAGCCTAAGAGAAGGTTTAGGGTCCCAACCCCTAATGGGACAGGTGGTTCAAGAGACGTCCCTCCCTCCCGCTTTGAAGTCCCCGCGGGGAAAAGCCATTGGGCAGCTTGATGGCTGCAGCCTCTGAGGATAGAAGAGGCCAATTACTGTGGAGCCCTAGAGGCTAGATTCTACTAAGAAGACCAGGACCTCTAGTGGCTCCACCACTTCAGAGACTCCCAAGTCCAAACTTGGCCTGACCATAAGGAAAGATGATCTCGAATCTGAGGCTCTTACCCTTCTTCCTCATGAAGTCCGGACGGCTACAACGTCCTTTCACAAGTACTGGATGGAGAAGTGGCAATCCTTCGTCGAAAAGAATGATAACGTCGACGTTGACATTGTTGCCACTATGGTGGCTCAGGTAGGGAGGGCCTTTAGTATGGCTATAGAGGCTAAAGCCCTCTTGAAAAACCTTCAAAGTAAAAATCAGAGGTTCACTAATAAAACCTCTCAGGCCGAGAAGGTCGTCAGCAAGGCCAATGTAGAAGTGGAGGTCTTGAAGAAACAACAATTTGAGGAGTCAGTAAAGCTTGCTTATGCCATATCAGAGATTGAATCTTTGAAGAAAGAGGTCCACCTATCTCAGAGCAAGGTGGCATCCCTTACTAAGCAAGTAGAGACTTCTGATACCCATCAGAAGTTGGCGATCGAGGCCTTGGATAAGGCAAATAAGGATAATGTTGTCCTAAAAGGACAGGTGGGAGAAGCTGACCTTCCAAGTGGCTAGCCTCATTGAAGAAGTGGAGAGTGTCAGAAGTGATGCTGAACTTACCAGCAAAGAAGCTGAGAAGACCTTCCTAGCCAACTTCCATTTAACAGAGGCGTATCAGAGCTTTGGGAAGTATTGGAGGATGAATGCTTATACTGAAATGATCGAGTGGTTGGACTTCCACACTCGAGACATTAACTCTTTGGATCTGAGGCCTGAGTTTCTTCAAGATGAGGCGGAGGAGTTTGAGCCTCAAACTCTAGCAGAAGGGGCCCAAGTAATTGAACTTGATGAAGATGCAGCTGAAAAGCTGTTGAGGAAGTGGCCCCTGATGTGATCGTGCCCTCCGTGGCTTCTCAACCCTCACCCCATTAGGGTATAGCTTTCTATGTACTTTTCATGTTTTTCATCCAAGTGTAATGGCTTCGGCCCACCAATTGTAAATTCTTTTTGCTTAATGAAGTTCTACTTTTATTCACTGCTTGTGTTTATTTACTCTTTCTATCATTGTCACTTCTGCTTAATTCTAATGTGATTGCCAATATAAATTTGAACCACTTGTACTTCAATAATGACATCAAATAGAACTCAAAGAAACATCATCTTAATAATAACGTCAGATGTATAATAACTTCGAAAGCTTGATTATATCAAACTTATGAACCTCAAATTCAATAACATGAAATATATAATGAGGTTAGACCTATCCAATGATGAACTTCGTAATAAAACTCGATTTTAACATGTATTAGAAGGTCTGTTCTGACAACAAAGTATAGCAATAACATAATCAAACTTGCAAACATAAGTTCGAAATTAGACTTCAAATAATAAGCCAACTAAAAACCTCTTAATCACTTTACAATTTGTGGACCCAGATAATTATGCTTTTATGGTCAAACATGTTTGTAAGACTTAAGTAATATCAGACCTTCACACGTCCTAATTTGATAGTAACTCAAACATTAAAAATTTCTCCAAGTTTTTGAAGGTCGTGTACCTTAATAAATTTTAGACTTACGTACATTGACTTTTATAAGCTGAGGCTCTTTGGCACTTCAGAATTTTAGTCTAACTTTTATTTATTACTTGCACAAGTTTAGGCAGTTCGTTTGTCTTTTATCTAAGCCTGGGTTGAGTGGTTCACCCAAATCGAGGCTCTCTTAACATCTTTAGTTGTTAAAGTATGTTGTATACTTCGCGAGTGCAGATGTGGTCCTTTTGGGACCCTTTAGCAAGATTTTTATGTTTATTTTTGCATAAAGACGGTTCGTCCTCGCAGGACCACCTCCATGGCTTTTGGCATTTTCGAATGGAATTTTAACTCATGACTAATATAACAAGAGCCTTTTTTCATTGAATTCTAAAATGTATATACAAGATGTTTTACATCATTGATAATACTTGTGCAAATATTCTACATTCAATGGATGAGGTTGTGCCTTTCCATCTATATTCTCAATTTTATAGGTTCCTGATCGAACATCTTCACTGATGCAGTAAGGACCCTTTCAGTTGGGACCAAGGGATCCTGTGTCATGCTCCTTAGAGGAGACGGCATACCTACTTCAACATAGCTTATAGCCTCGGCCTAGTAGGTAATAGAGAATGGGATTTCTCCTGTAGCAGTTCTACTTATGGTTTTGATAGCCCAAAGTACTTGGGGTAGTTCATCGACCCATGCCCATTTAGAGGCATCTAGTTTTCTTTTCAGTGTGTACTTGATTATTTTGTTAACAGTTTCAACCTGCCCATTTGCCTGGGGATGATGTGGGAGAGGAAAAATATTTCTTGATGCCCAACTCATCATACATGTTTTTGACCTTTTTGTTGTCAAACTGTATGCCATTGTCTGATACAATTGAATGGGAAATTTCGAACTTGTAAATGATGTTCTTCCATAGGAACTTGGAAATGTTGGCCTCAGTAATTTTGGCAAGTGGTTTTACTTCGACCAATTTGGTGAAGTAATCAATGGCGACAATCACGAAGTTAGAGTTTCCTCTCCCTTTGGGAAGAGGTCCTATAAGATCAATTTCCCACTTTGTAAATGGCTAAGGGCTGGATACAACATTCAACTCTTGAGAATGTTACCTTTGGATAGTAGCAAGGCATTGATATTTATCACATTTCCTAACAAATAGTTGCGCATCCTTTTTCAAGGTAGGCCAGTAATATCCTTGTCTAAGTACTTTCTGTACTAAGGACCACCCTCCAATTTGGTTCCCACATATCCCCTCATAAATTTCCCGAAGTACGTAATTTGTTTTCTCTCCTCTAATGCACTTGAGCTGGGATAACGAGAACCCACACTTGTATAACACTTCATCTTGGAAGATGGAGTGGGCAACTATCCTTCTGAGTTTTTGAGCTTCTTCCTTTCCAATAGGTAGGGTTTGATCCTTGAGGTAGGATATGATAGGCTTCATCCAAGGTGGAGCGTCTTTGACCNTAACACTTCGTCTTGGAAGATGGAGTGGGCAACTATCCTTCTGAGTTTTTGAGCTTCTTCCTTTCCAATAGGTAGGGTTTGATCCTTGAGGTAGGATATGATAGGCTTCATCCAAGGTGGAGCGTCTTTGACCCACATTGCTGCCTCGTTCATGTCGGTAGAAGGTCTAGAAAAATGCTCTATAGGCACAACTATGAGCAGTTCGAAATTCTTACTACTTACTAACTTTGATAGTGCGTTGTCATAGACGTTCTTGGAGCATGGGATTTGTATCAGTTCAAATCTCTCAAAGGACAAGATGAAACTCATAACCAACTTCAAGTATGTTGCCATTGATTTATCTCTAGCTGAGAAATTACCATGAACCTGACTTACCATTAGTTGGAAGTCGCTATTGATGATGAGCCTCTTTACTTGCATAGGAGGGCCTCATATTCTGCTGCATTATTGGTGGCTTTGAAATCGAATCTCACAGTATAAGTAAGCTTGTGTCCCTCTGGGCTGACCAAGATAATTCCTGCTCTTAACCTTATTTCTCCTGAGGATCCGTCAACTGAGAGGTTCCAAGTTGGGGGTTCAACATGCTCCATTTCCTCTTCTATTTCTAGAACATGGGTAAATTCGGCCACAAAGTCTGCTGGCTTGACCTTTGATGATTGCCCTTGGCTTAAAGATGATATCAAACTCATTAAGTTCCACATCCCACTTAAGTAACCTCCTTGAAGCATCTGGCTTCTGTAGTACTTGCTTGAGGGAGAAATTTGTAAATACGTGTATACTGTAAGCTTAGAAATATGGTCTCAACTTTCATAACGTTGTTACCAAGGAGAGAGCTAACTTCTCCATGTCTGGATAGCGAGTCTTTACTGCTAGGAGCGCTTTGCTGACGTAGTAAATAGGCAGCTAGTGGTTGTCCTTTTCTCTTATCAGAACCGAGCGAGTGCCTCAGAAGTCACTGCTAAGTATAACTACAGTACTTCATGATCCTTAGGTCTGGAGAGGAGGGGAGCCTGTCCCAAGTGTTTCTTCAACTCTTGTAAGGCTACTTTGCATTCCTTTGTCCACTAAAACTTATTTTCCCTATTTGAGGACCTTAAAGAAAGGTAGACACTTGTTTGTTGCCTTCGAGATGAAGCGATTCAAGGCTGCCACTCGTCCAGTGAGACTCTGTACCTTTTTTGCCTTTTGAGGTGACCTCATTTCAATTAAAGTTTTGACCTTTTCATGGTTCGCTTCGATGTTTCTTTGGTTAACGATGTAACCCAAGAACTTTCCAGAGGACATCCCAAAGGCACATTTCAAAGGATTGAGCTTCATCCGACACCTTCTCAAAAACTGGAACGTCTCATTAAGGTGTTTCACATGATCGCTTACTCTCAGGCTCTTTACCAGTATATCGTTCACATAGATTTCCATGGTTTTCCCAATAACGTTGGTGAACATTTTGTTGGCAAGTCTTTGATATGTAGCTCCGTATTTTTCAATCCGAAGGGTATGACCTTGTAGCAATAGAGTCATTTGTCTGTGTTGAAGGATGTGTACTCTTCATCTGCTAGAAACATGGAGATTTGGTTGTATCCAGAGTACGTGTCCATGAAGCTAACGAGTTCATGTCCAGCAGTTGAATCCACAAGTTGGTCTATTCTGGTAAGTAGGAAGCTATCCTTAGGATAAGCTTGGTTTAAATTTGAAAAGTCTATACAAACTCTCCACTTTTCATTAGGCTTTTTGACCAATACTGGGTTAGAAACCTACTTCAGATACATCAACTCCCGGATGAACCCACTGTCGATTAGATTTTTAACCTCATCTTTTACAGCCTCATACCTTTCAGGGTTGAGGGCTCTTTTCTTTTGCCTATGCGCCGTGACTTTTGGATCTATCTTTAAGTGGTGGCAGCTGATATTTGGATCAATGCCTATCATGTCGCCATGTTTCCAGGCAAAGACATCGAGATTTTTCAATAAACATTTTTTCAACTCGTCTCTTATGTTTATGGGTAGGTTATTTCCTACCTGTAAGTGCTTGGATGGATCCTGTAGGTCTACGAGAAGCTCTCCAGTTCTTTCATTGGTGATGTTTGAGGCTTGTAATCAATGATGCGAGGGTCCAGCTCCTCTAAGTTAGCTGCTTCTTCAGTAGCCATCCATTCTTCAAGGCTCGTATGATACCAAAGACGTCCCCTTCTTCAGGGGCATCAGTTAATTCGATGCCTTTTCCTTGTTCATGGGTACTCCCTTATTCATGGGCGTCGTTCATGTCAATGTCTGTGACAATAATATTGACGATTTTTATTTCTACTTAGAGAGTTTGAGTAACATTTAGTAGCACCTCTCTGGTCACCTCGGATTGTGGCAATACCATTTTCAGTTGGAAATTTCATGCACACGTGGTGAATGGAGGTGAAAGTACATATCTCCTTTAAAGCTGGCCTTCCAAACACTCCATGATAAATGGATTGGTTATCAACTACCAAGAATTACATGAAGTGGTGAGCGGTCAATGGTGCGGTCCCCATCTCTATTGCTAGAGTGATTTTACCCCTTGGGATGATGCTATCTCCTATAAAGCTATACAAGGGGGAACTCATTGGTGCCAACTTGTGGTCAACTTTCATTTTGTCAAAAGTGGTCCCAAAGATAATGTTAACTGAACTTCCATTATTCACTATAATTCTTTTCAGGCCGTTGCAGGCCACTACTACCTTTACTACTAGGGCATCATAGTGTGGACAATGCACACCTACTATATCTTCTTGAGTAAATGTGACCGACGAAATTGCCCTAGTAGAGGATTGGTTAACTATGAAGCTCATCATGGGAAGGTCACTTGCCTTTCTAGCGTAATTTCTTTGTGAGTTCCTAGATTCTCCTCCAACATGTTGGCCTCCAATGATTGTATCAATTTCCTTGATGAGCTCCTGGCCATTGTTTGTTGGGGGATTTCGTCTTTGCCTTTGACCTTCTCTAGGCCTTTCTATATCATTATCCCTTCATCTTGGATGATCATTTCGGTTGGGGTACCTTGGCTCTATATTCCCATGCTGTTGGGTTCGCCTGGGAGAAGCATTTCTCTGGGGGCACCTTCATCTCCCTTGGTTTTACATCTTAGCAATTCTCCGTGTAGTGGCCATGAGATTGATAGTAGGTACAATAGTTGGGTGCTTCGTCCTTATTTCTAAGTTCAGCGCCTTACCCCTATCTTTTTTCCTTGGTAGGTGCCTCTGGTAGGGCTAGCACTGATGCATTTCAGCATCAGGATTAGGGCTGCATAAAAAAATCGCGAAATCGCTAACCGAACCGAAGTCGTTGGTTTGGGTC
>CAIGRO010281194.1:0-10574 GCA_903798355.1 Fraxinus baroniana | reverse complement strand
GACCATCAAACCATCATATTGTACGAAATAAATGGGTCTATAAGATCAAGAGGACACCTGATGGCAACATTGATAGGTATAAGGCTCGATTGGTGGCTAAGGGCTTCGATCAACGTTATGGCATAGATTACCACGAGACATTCTCTCTAGTAATCAAGTGTTCCACCATTCGTCTGGTTTTATCGTTGGCGGTAACGTTTACTTGGCCTATTAAACAACTGGACGTTTCTAATGCCTTTTTGCATGGTTTCTTAGATGAAGAAATATATATGGAACAACCACAGGGATTTGTTGATGATTCCAAACCNTGGATGTTTCTAATGCCTTTTTGCATGGTTTCTTAGATGAAGAAATATATATGGAACAACCACGGGGATTTGTTGATGATTCCAAACCAGATTTTGTTTGCAGATTGCATAAATCATTGTATGGACTTAAACAAGCCCCTCGGGCTTGGTTTAGGAGACTTTCTCATCATCTCCTCGATATTGGCTTTAAAGAATCTGAAGTTGATTACAGCCTATTTACTCTACAAACAGACAACTTCAAATTGTTTGTTCTAATATATGTGGATGACATTATAGTCACGGGTTCTAGCTATTTCGAAATTGAAAATTTTATCTCTGGTTTGCAGTCTTCTTTTCATGTTCGAAACCTTGGAAGTCTCTCCTATTTTCTTGGAATCCAAGCTGTTCGTAATCATGATGGTTTACATTTAAGACAGTCAAAGTATATTTCAGATTTACTTGAGAAGACTCGTATGACTGGTGCTCGACCCCTTGCCTCTCCTACTATATCTGGTTCTAAGCTCTCAGCTCATGTTGGTGAACTACTGACAGATCCTACTGAATATAGGCAGGTCGTTGGTGCACTTCAGTATTGTACTCTAACAAGACCCGATATCAGCTATGCAGTCAATCAGTTATGCCAGTTTATGCATAATCCACGAGAACCTCATTGGGGTGCTGTTAAACGAGTTCTTCGTTATTTAAAAGGATCTGTTAATTATGGTATCTATTATACACATTCCTCTACTGCCTTGAATGCCTTCTGCGATTCTGACTGGGCTGGCAATCCAGACGATCGTAAGTCTACAAGTGGCTATTGTGTTTTCATTGGCCAGAATATTATTTCATGGAGTGCAAAGAAACAAAATGTTGTGTCTAAGTCTAGCACAGAGGCGGAATATCGCTCTATGGCGTTGGCTACAGCTGAGTTATATTGGCTACGAATGTTGTTCCGTGATCTTGGAATTTCTCTGTCATCACCTCCAGTATTATGGTGTGATAATATTGGAGCAATTGCTCTTGCTTCCAATCCCGTGTTTCATGCCCGCACCAAACATGTGGAAGTTGATTATCATTTCATTCGTGAAAAGGTTGTAAATAAAGATATTCTAGTACGTCATATCTCCACACAAGATCAATTAGCTGATGTTTTTACAAAGGGTCAAACTTCAGTTAGATTTTCTTTCTTAAGATCCAAATTGATGGTGACCGATCTCCCCATCAATTTGCAGGGGGGTGTTAAGATGTCTGTTATAGAAAATCATGGACCTTCATCTATTGAAGATTCTTCTCCAGATTTTCCGAAAAATCGAGGACCTTCATCTATTGCAGATTCTTCTCCAGATTTTGCTGCTACATTAACCACTTGAATTATTTGAATTATGAAATGGTTTAGTTGGTGTTTAGCTTGTACAACTGTTAGATAAGTTAGCTCCTACGTTTCTGTTGTTTTGTTTAGTTTTGTTACAATGTAATCTTATAAATTCAACTCAATATACAATGTTTTGGTAAGTCAGCCAAAACCATTCATCTGAATTCTTCTAACTATTACTTGGGTCTACCAACCAGATGTTTAGTTACACAAATTTACTTAAAAGCAACTTTTTACTTGCTTAGCCAAACACTTCTTGCTCTGCACTAAATTGTGATAATTTGGAGGGGAAATGATGGCTAATAATTATACATAATATCTTCCTCGTGAACTATCATTCAACTTTTTGATTCCCTTATACAATGTAATAATTATGAATCTCCATTAGTAGAACAAGCAAGAACTTGATTTTTCAGGTTCTCAATTATCATAACCAGTTTTGTATTGAAACGATTCACGAAGCATTTGGGCAGCCATCCTGCTGGATCAAGCTGAACAATGTAAGTGACCATGCAAGAACCATCTTCAAGTTTCTCTACGACCCATCCTGACTGTAATAATAAGCCTCTTATAGCATTATTTTGCTTTGGATGTAAACCATCTGCTATCTCTTTCGGAAGAGAAGCTACTGCAACTACCTGTGTAGACGACGGTTTAAGCTTTTAGATAAAATAATTGTGTTGGCAATAAAAAATATATCATCAAATTCCTCTCACTTAACTAGGGTTTTCGACTCCTAAACTCTCTAGGGGCTGTCTGTTTTAGATTACTTTTTCAAGAAAATCAATTGTTTGCCCCTTTTTTCCACAAAATGCGGTTGCAACGGTCAGAATTATGATTTCTAGTAGAAACAAACAAGCACTAGATTTGATGCTCAAATCGAAGCAACGAAAATGATTATTTGAAAGGAAGATATTTGAATTGTGCGTACTTTTCTTTTTATGAGGCATGGATATTTATAGATTTCCCTCAAAGCTTTTGGGTCATTTCGAAAAAAAAATGATAAGTGGCGGCCTTGTATTGGCTATTTCTAGCTTACGAGTCTAGTATTTATTGGCTCTAAAGTCACGCTTTAAATATTTTCTTTCTTATACTTTAGTAATGGCTTTTAGTCAGCCTGGATGGAAAATTGCTCTATTGCTTTGAGCGAATCATTTATGTTTTTTACTTCTCTCGCATTTCGCTTAGAGTTCGCAAGGTGAAAGTGGGTTCGTGAAATCGATTTAACAAGTTGCACATCTATTTTTATGTGTGTGCTGCATAACACTTACCAGAGTTCCATCATCCATGGTTTCACGTCGCTCGTAGACTATAAATTCTCGGTTTCTGAATAAAGGCTTGGATTTATCTCCGAACCTCAGGCGGATGATACTCAGATTTTCTTCAAGGTCTTTTATATACCTGGCTTCTACCAAATCTGGGTCCCATTGCTACTCACATTACAGGGAAAAATACAACATATTTAGTCACACAAGAAAGATAAAATCACATATATACATGTTCGATGAGGTGAATTAGACCCAATACGACAGTTTAAAGAAAGAAACAAAAAAAAAAAAAAAAAAAAAAAAAAAAAAAAAAGAGAAAAAAACACAAAAAAAAAAAAACAAACAAAAAAAAAAAAAAAAAAAAAAAAAAAAATAAAAAAAGAAGTTAAAATCTTGTGTTATAATGAATCACGCACCTTTGCAGCATCGATGGCATTGGCGACTGTAATGAACTGCTGGGCCGAGACAGATTTGAGCAACCATCTGCTGCGAAAAGTGTGAAGTGAATTAGACCGGCGTTTCGATATCTCCATGCCATTGTCTATAGCAAGTATTTTCCAGCCATCATTTACACCACTACTCTCAACTGATCTATTGGAATCTGAAGCTGAAAGCAATTCTTGAATGCAATTCTCACTGGCATGAAACACATATCTTCTCAATGAATCTTCACTAATAGACCTGATTCAAAACCAATATATAATCACTTATTATTGCCATCAAAATAAGTCTTGAATAAGCTGAAATTAACTTAAACTTACCAGGATCTACTGCAAGTTGCTGGACTGATACTGCTCATTTATGGTGGTAGGCAGCGATCTATCCCAGGACGTTTCTTTAATGAAGGACAGTTGCAAGTATTTCAGAGAAAAAGTTGAGTTTTAAATGGTGTTTAGGACATAAAGATAGAAGTTTGTGAAAAAATATGAAGTAGGCAGAGGATATAGATGCACATGGAATGCCAGAAGCACCTCCATGATTAGAAGAACTGCACCTTTATCTCCATTTCTCTCTCATAAAACCCACCACCAACACTCCATGTGCATCATCTTCCCCACCTCACCCCACTTAACCCTTGAGAGCTTTTTGGGATCATAAGAATCTTCCTTTTCTCTAGGAAAGAAAGAAAGGAAATTAAGACAGAGACTAAAACCTAAAGCTTGAAGAATTTATATTTTACCTACCTAAAAACAATAAAATGGACAAAATTTAGTGAGTATTATTCTGTTTATTTTTTTAAAACTGATCTATAATTGCAGAAAAAAAAAAAAAAAAAAATTGTACTTGCAACTCAGCCAATCATATTTTCTGCTCTAAATAATTATTTCTGCATTCAAAAAACAGGTTTTGGATCTATTCTAAGGATACCCTTCAAGTTGCAGAGGAGGACATGGGTGATTATGCTGGAATTTCTTGAAAAAAAAATTTAAAAAAAATTATAAGATACATGGTTGGATTATATGACATTTTTGTAGCTATTATATTATCAAGTTGATCCTGGATACCAAATTGAAAAGAAAAGTTAAGAAAATAAAAAATGATTGCATGCTGTCAAAAAAAGAATTAATTTATTGGGATGGTTCATCATTGTTTTGAATAAATAAAGAAAAGAAGTGGACATTTCCAAGTTAAAAAAGAAGTTGAGATCATGACTATTGCTTCCCCAGGAAGCATTTTGTTTTAAGGTTTATGCACTGTATCCCTCACAGTATCTTGGGGCCTGTTACAATTTTTACTTTTACTTCTAAGATATTTATGAAATAACTATTTTAGATTAATTTTTTTTTTCCTTTTTTTGTTACTTCTTTTTTATTAAAAATAAACAATATAACTATGATATTTGTGTGTCATTTCATATCATTTTGAGTCATATTGGACTCTTTCTTTCTACTAGGATCACACAATCCAATTTCAATAGAGACGACTATACGATAAGTCTTACATAAATAACGTACCCTTTCAAACATGGAATAATATGTAAAATGCCGTAGAAAATAGGGTATTTCACTATCCGTGTTGTTGAATCAAGAAAGTATAAATTCGGCTAGAAGAAATTCACGGGCACAAAGGAAAGAAACAAACAAGACTTTAGTTGTTATGGATACACGACTTTTTATTACAACCCTTGTATCAAAACCATAATAAATAAAGCCATAATTAAATGAAAACAGCCACTAGATGTGTAAGCCTCACCAAGAATATTCACCAAACATTGTACCTATAGCAACATATAATTGGGGATATGATCAAGAATCAGCTGTCAAATATTCACGGCTAGCAATAATTTAGGGAAAATTGCAATGGAGGTCCTCAACTACGAAATTTGTAACAATGGAATTCTAACCTTTTATTTTTAGCATGTGTATTTTAGCTTTTGTAACATCTTGGTCCTTAGGTGATAGGCCCATCCAAGTTAAATTAAAAGTCAAATTTTTAACAAAAAAAATTATTTACTTTTATTTTAAATTAAAAAATATAATCGAATCAAACATCTCTCCCCCACTAATTTCTCAACACCCTCCAAGAGGGTAACGGGACGAGACAAGCCTAGCCACTCAGCTCGGTTCACTCAACCAAAGTGTGGCGCGAGCTCAAGAGCTCACCAAAATTATCTTTGCTAAAATTGCTTATTTCACTCATTATCACAAATCAGCTCGTACATGAGCTGACTCATCATGACAAATCAGTTCACTAATGAGACAAGTCGATAATCAACTTGTCCCACTTACATGGCTTGAGAAGTTTATAAACATGAGGTAAAAATGGGTTAACATTCTCGAGCATTTTTAAAAAAAATAAAAAATAAAAAAATAAAATCGACTGGGCTTATGAACCGGCCCAACTCAAACCGTACGCAAGGGCCATGTTGGGCTGGATACTGGATAGTTTCAAAAATAGCCCTTTTGACACCCCTACTAGATTCTGACATTAACGGTCATCCTCCCGTTCTAACGGGTGGTTTAGCGTCCACCACGAATCGATCGCTAAAATTCCCCCAGGCACCAGGATTACTGGTTTTTCAAACAGTATTTGTCCTTGTTGCGAGCTCTGAGATTTTGATGGGGTACAACTGGAAGTCATATTCTCTTTATTCATTTGTTACCCATCAAGAATCCTGAAGGAAAGAAATGAATTATAGCACAATTGAATTCAAGAACGTGAAGAGTGGTGATATAGTGGCAGATCCATGGAGTTAATTTCAAAAATTCCAGCATCTTCATCATTTGTTTTTACGTTGGAATACAGCTGTATGGCCATTGCAAATTATTTCCAAGGAAATGTATTTCAAGAGAGTTGGTACTTATTTTCACTTCTATAGAACAACGAAGCCAACTAAAAAATATGAAACTTGATCTAGAAATAGGGATAGATCTTTTGAGAAGTATATATATAAAAAAGAAATATGTTTCAATTAGTCACTTATAAATGTTACTAGAAGCCAAGAGTTTTCGATCATTCTAAGATTAAGAGGTTCACTAGAGAATCCTTGTGCTTTATTTTGAGTACTGATAGGTCGACCATGGCATTTTTAAGTTTATATTATGTTGGAGCATTCCTGGTCAATCCATGCCTAATAAACCATGTCATTTTGCCTCGTCAAAGAAATTACGGCAATACATCTGACTTGAAAACGGTTGCCACTTTTTGACGTAGAACCAATTGAGAACTATTATCAAACTAAAGAATTAAAGCATGAAAACAGAGGAGGAAGCAACATGGAGAAGAAACCGTGAACAGGAGAGAAGGGAAGAGAGACGTGAAGAAAAGGGGAAGACGTGGCAGCCACAAATCGTGATTTCAATTAATCATCAACTGTCTAAATTACAATGTAAAAATCATATAAATAGTGAAAACCTAACTAAGTGATGGGTTTGGGCCAACCCACTACTGCAAACCCAATAATAGTAGAATAAAAACATAAATGATGAGGTCTAGTAACAATAAAAATAAGTGGAAATTACATAAAACCAGAATTTTAAAGTTTTAATTTCAAATTTCAGATATAAATTTTATTTATACAAAAATCAGATATTAATTCATCTATTTTATCTATCTTCTCTCTTTAAATCTTAAATACCAACCTAAGCCCTAAATTTATCCCTATTCTCTCTCTCTCTCTCTCTCTCTCTCTCTGAGTAACCGCCAGAGATAACGGAGCTCGTCGCCCGCTGCAAACTTCGGTCATCGCTACGAGCGACTGAAGTCGGCGACTCATCATGGTGCAGCGACGATTTATCCCTATTCTTCCCCCTCCCCTCTCTCTCTCGTCCTTGCCTGTCTCTCGTCTCTCTCTCCCCTCTTCCTCGCACAAACACCGTCGAAGATAGCGCAGCTCATCGCAGCTACGAACTCCGATCATCGCTGCGAGCGACTGATGTTAGCGACTTATCACAGTGGAGCGACTTTCCTTCACGCACAGTAGTTCTTTTTTTAAAATTTTTGGTGCGTTGGTTGGGTGTTGTGTGCGGTGGTTGGGTAATGTGCTATGTCTAGTGGTGGAGTTGTTGCGATGGTTGGGTGCGGTGTGGTTGGGCGTGGGTGCTGTGTAGGGTGTGGTGGTGACGGTGGTTGGTGTGTGCGATGTGTAGTGGTTGATGTGTGGTGGTGCGATTATTGGTGTGTGCGGTGTAGCGGTTGGTATGTGATGGTGACGATGGTTGGTGTGTATGGTGTGTAGTGGTTTCTGTGCGGTGGTGACGATGGTTGGTGTGTGCGGTGTAGTGGTTGTTGTACGGTGGTGACGGTGGTTGGTGTGGAGTGCGGTGCTGTTTTGGCGGTGGTGACTAGTGGCATGTACGGTGGTATTGTTGGTGCGGTGTGGTGATGGTGATGTTACAAAAATGGTGGCGATGGCGGTGGCGGTTTGTGGCGACGATGACGGGTGGTTGTGATTTTTGTTGGGAGTGTATTAGATCTAGTGGTGGTGGCTTTGTTGTTGGTGGTGCGGTGGCTGTGGGATAGTGTCTGTGACCAATTATTTGGTTGATTTGTGACCAAATATTAGTGACGTATCGGGATCGGGGATGGGGTGTTTTGGTGTATGTGATCAATTATTTGGTTCATTATGACTGGCTATTAAAGTATGACCTTAAAATTTGATATTTATGACAAATAAATAATGTGTGACCTAAAAGTTTGTTAATATGTGACCGATAATTTGATAATTACTTGTAATTTGTGACTGATGAACAAATTGTAACTTATAAAATTTTTGAATTGTGACCGTAAAATAATTTGTGACCTACAAAATTTCTGATTTGTGACCGTAAAATAATTTGTAACTTATAAAATTTCTAATTTGTGACCGATAAACAAATTGTGACATATATATTTTTTTGAATTGTGACCGTAAAATAATTTGTGACGTTTCAAATTTTTATTTGTGATCGATGAACAAATTGTGACCTATAAAATTTTTGAATTGTGGCCGTAAAATAATTTATGACATGTAAAATTTGCGATTTGTTATCATTTATATAGAATTTGTGACCAAATTATGTGGAATTATGACATCAATCTATTTAATTAATAAAATATGTGTTTAATTTATTTATTTATAAATAAAATTAAAAAAATTCGAGATTTGAAATTTTAAACCTTAAAATATATGAAATTTGAAATTTTAAACTTTATCTCTTAAATTTGAAATGTATTAAAGTAAACCTCTTAATTATGAAAGTTTCCCTAAAAATAAATCCTGATGGATTCAATGATGTCCGCATCACTTTTTCCGTAAAACAATAATTTTCTGCCCAATGAATAAATAATGTGTATTTCGCGTTACCAGCGAATTGTTTATTCAAAATAATAGGATTAAATATAAAATACCATTTTGGCTTTGTATCTGTGTGATTGCTTTATAATGTGCAAGTCAAATGATGGTTGAGTCTCGGCTCGTTTGCATTCCCTTTTTGTGAAGCTATTTTATCTGTAAAAATTACTGTCTTGTTTCTAATAGGATTTCGAGCAACTTGTTCCAAGAATTACATCGAATGTGAAACGAGGTTTGTACTTGGCTGAGACCCATAACGTGTTTATGGTTGGTGACGCAGGAGCGTACTAATTTTACAATGAATAAGAAAAGGAACGAGAAAAAAATGGGTTAAAAAGGAGAAGAATTGAAGGCGAGAAGAAACCAATGTTTATTCATAGAATCAATTGTGAATATTACGACGAATAACCCTTCTAGAGTAACTAATATAAAATTAAAAGAACTTCTAATAAGCTATAAATTTATTAAAAATATTAAATAATATAATCTAATCTAATCTAAACAATCATAATATTAATTAAACTATTATTTTAAATTGTATTTAACTTCTATTTTTACTCTATCTCCATCTCCATCAATTTTACCTCGACTGAGAGAACTCGACTATGGTTAGATAGACTGTAATTTCACACTTCAAGGATGGAACCATTGACAACAACATATAGATGACTAAACTCATTCCAAGTGGACAATTTTTCTTATGCACAGAATATCAATACTCATCAATTGATGACACCAGAAAACTGACCAAGAAGACGATCTCTACTTTTAACCAAGTATTGATAACAAGTCCTGAAGAATAAAAATTTATGCAACTCCTCTTCAAAACCTCCAATTGGTTGAGCATATTGAGGAGCATAATGGATTTGTTAGAAACCAAGGATGAAATTGCATGGCACAATATGAAATAAAAATCACGATACAAGAAGAAGAAATTTGGCAGAGGAAAAGAGAATGTACTATAATATGGAGAAATAATACAAAATATTGTGTTTACAATATTATATAACTTGTCTATTACAACTCTATTCAAAGCCATAATCACGTGACGTATATATAGGATAGAAGAGAATATGTTTTAAATAGAAAGTGGATAAAAAAGGGGTAAGAAAAATGAAAACAAAACTTATCCGGATAACATCGGAACTCGAGTGGCGCGGGGCACTTGAGCGCCCAAGCTCGTAGTAGGCAAGCAGCAGACTTCTTGTTCTGAGCGAACGAGTTGGAGATGAGTGTTTAGCGAGCCAAAATGCTGCGACTGCTTCTTCTTGGTCAATCTTTAGACTTCTTTAAAGCATCTTCATCCAAGCCATCAATACCCAAAGGAATTTGGATCAAAATTCAATGGGACTCGAGTTTACACTGCTATATAGAAAAAATGATTGCAACATTCGACCCGATAAGGAAATAATTATTCTAAAATGAAAAAATGATTGCAACATTACGTGGCATTAAAATGGGATTCACCAGCCGGAAGTTGGATGAGTTGAAAAATACTAATGAGGGCTCGGTTGCTTTCTATATATGCAAAATTATGTATTTCTATGTAAATAAAAATGCACTAAAATCCATTTATCCTTGTTACTTTACAATTATGGGCCGAGTTCAGAGATTCAACTTCAGTGGGTTGAATTGGCCACGTTATGTATTGGGCTGATCGTGGCCCAGCTAAAATATGTCAAGATTTGATAATGGGAAAAAATAAAAAATAAGGTGTTTAAGTTTCTAAATTCAAAAATCAGGTTTATAGTTTATAAATTCAAAAATCAGGTTTTTTTTTTAATTTTTATTAGATAAAAATAATAATGTCACATTTTTGTAATTAATGGTCACATATTCATAATTATAAGTCACAAATTTATTTACTGATCACA
>CAIGRO010281181.1:0-29220 GCA_903798355.1 Fraxinus baroniana | reverse complement strand
GAGCTGGCTCGGCCAGCTAAGGTTCGGGCAGAAAGCTCGGGCCGAGCCTCATTTTTTTTGGCCGGGCTCGGCTCGGGCCAAAAAAAGCTCGGACTAAAAAAGCTCGAGCTCGGCTCGAACCTTTTTTTTCCCGGCTCGACTCGTTGCCACCACTAACTTAGCCCATGTTGAGTTCAACTACAAAATTTGATTAAAATTTAAATCTAAATTAACAATTCATTTTAACTGTGGTTTTTATGAGATACAAAACTTTTCAACCACACATTTCATCACTTTTTTTTTTTTTATCTAAATCTAGTAATAATTTAATTTTTATCTAAATCAAATGGGAGCTTAATTTGTAGATGAGAATCTTGTTTTGCTTGTATTATTATTATGTTTCATTTAAGCTCCAATGCAGACCACATGTTTTCTAAGAAGAAGAACTAAATTGTTGGGGTTACGACCTCTAAATAAAGCGTGGGTCGAATTATATGTGAAAAGACTGGATCCATTAGGGTTGTATTTGACCCGTCAAATACATATGGAAATTATATATAGAGTTATGGTCTCCAATTCATATGCAACTTTGAAGAGGAAGATCCAAAACCCACAATCAAAAAGAATGATTGAAGCAATTAAATCGAAAAATAAGACAATCAAGATTATGAGTAAGAAGCAAAATTCAAATCAATAACTCAAGAATCAAAAGAGTCAATAATTCAAACTCAAGATCCGGAATCAAGATCAAGTAATAAGAAATTATTCTCAAAGAATTAAAGTATGTTCCGCATTATTAATTTTCTTGATGATTTGATATTGAGGATTTTGATAACTAAGCAATTAGGTTTTCTAGTTTTATGATGTTTAAAGTTTCATAAAATTTTAACAAGTAGTATCAAACCCAACTCCATGTTAAACCATTGAAATTAAAGAAAGAATTTTAGGGTTAAAATTCATGCTTTGAATTTTTTAATTTTGAAATGTGAATTTTATCTCTAAATTTTAAATTTTGGATTTTGGGAAAGTTTCAACTAAATTGATTGTTGAATTAAGCTTTTGGCATTATATGTACCTATTATGGCAATGTAATTGAATGAATAAAAAAATGTGTTTTAATTAATTATGATAAGTTTACTTGTGACACATTGATTGACCGAATATGTATCCACGTTTTCCAAATTATTATTAATGAACATTAAATACATCCTTGAATTAAGTGGATTTGGCCGGCATAGAGGAAAAAAAATTAATGGGAAGGAAAACAAAATTTATAGTTGCGGCTGTTACCGGGGCAATTTCTATTCGACGCAGCAGTGCTCACTTTCGGGCGCTGCGGCCCTGAATTGTTTTTTTTTTATTATTATTATTAATTTTTTATGAAAATAAAAGAAAGGAAAAATTTAAAAAAAAAAATTAAAAGACTAAGGGGGTAATCAAAATTCAAATCCTGGAACTAAAATTTATTTTGAATTACTAATTTTCTAAAATAGATTAATTGAACCAACATGTTACCAAAGTAGCCTCTATTGCCTAAATTAACTTATTTAGAATATTAGAAAGATTGTGTGTATGTAATTTGTGCGGGTATTGACCGACTCAAATGAAGGTTAATATTTAGCCGAATAATTTACAAACATGTGGTGATAAATATGTGACAATTGTAAAAATTTTCATTATGTGAATATTGAGTTGATCCAAAGATAGACTTGATATTTGATCGGATTTATTGTCAATATTTGATTACTCATCAGGAGTGTGACTTACAAGTTGGTATTTATGTCCAAAAACTAAATATCAATGTTGTGCTCGATCTCTTGTGATAGGGTTCACCATTATTTGAAATTATTGATAGTCCAATACGAATTCTTATGTGAACATCTAAATTAGGTTTAAGTTCTATATTCAATTAATCCATCAATTTTTAAGAGTATACTTTCCCTTGTGACACATAAGAAATTTATTGTGTGTAAGAAAGAGAAATGTAAATCAAGATAAAATTGATATTACTCACTTGACAAGTACCTCTAATGACAAGTTATAAAGAATTAGAAAGTTGTATCCGGTTTGGTTAAAAATATACAGCAAAAACCTAAAAATGATAAATCTGGCTACTGCTTTAGTGAAAATCTGGGATACATAAAGAAAGACTGTAGTAAATACCACACTTGGCATGTAAAAAAAAGTACACTTCTCACTTTGTTTTGTTTTGAGGTTAATTTAGTTTTAATATCTAGATAGACTTAGTCGATAAAATTCTGGTACCCCCACTCACATAAGTGTTTCTATACGAGGTTGCCTGAACAGCCAAAAGTCATTGATGTCGAAAGATTTATCTATGTGAGGCAGTGACAAATCAGATAAGTTTGAGGCTATAGGGACTTTTAGGTTATTATTAAAGACTGGTTATGATTTGATTATGAAAGAGATATTTTTATACCATCTTTTAGATGAAATTTTGTTTCTATTTCTACATTGGACAAATTCGGTTACTCTTTTTCAATTGGAAATAGTCAGTTTGATCTTTTTCTTAGTTCAAATATTGTGGGTACTAGTTCTTTATCCGATTACTATAACTTATATCTGCTTAATAGGGTTGTCTTTTACAAAGAAATCTTGCATGTGAAATCACAGGGTATTAAACATATATTAACCAATGAGAATTTTGCGTCGTTATGGCACAACTGATTATGTAATATCTCTCAAAAGAGAATAGAAAATCTTGTGTCACAAGAAATTCTTGATTCCCTTAATTTTTAAGACTTAAGCGTTTATGTTAATTATATTAAGGAATATAAGGATATTTGGTGTCAATAGGATTTCAGAGGTCTTAGAACTAATTCATACGAATATTTGTGGGACATTCAATTCGACTTCTTGGTATACAATAATTTATTATGTTCATATACAAGTTTTCTCACTACGGCTACCTAGGGGTGGGCAAAAACCCGCCCAACCCGATCAGCCCACCCGACCTAACCCAACCTGATCGGGTTGGGTCAATTTTTTTCAATTTTTTTTCTTGGGTTGGGTTGGTTGGTAAGGTTAAGTTGGTCGGGTTGTGTTGGGTCGGGTTGTGGGTTAAAACATTCAACCCGACAAAAACCGTCCAACCCGACCCAAGAAAGTTGACTTGAGTATAGAATGGTTGCGGGTTGTACTTTTAGCATTCCTAATTGTTTGTTATGGATGCAGATTGTCATCACCCTTGAAATATATGGCGTGAAAAAGATTTTAGGAAGTCCATTTGGTTATCGTAGGTTTTCGGACAATAGTTTAGCTGAAATGAAATTAAGTTCCTCGAGATCATGTAGAATAATCAAAGATCTTTTCTTCATGCAAAACAAAATTCTTCTATGTAACACCCACTCAGAAGCAATCATAGATTTCGCTGGTCAATGCTCTTAATGTTTCATTCTTGGGCCAAGTCTATACATATACTAATTACAATGTACATTTTAATAATGATCTGAACTGTGGCTTCTAGAAGGTTTAATTACACCAATAGCATATTGTCTCAAATGTCAGGTGGCCTAAGTAGTACATGTACATATTGAGTTGGTTCCCTGAAAGGTATAATGTCGCATGTATATATCACTTATCTGCCAGCCTATCTTTGTCAAAACATGTGATATGTCCTGACTCCTGACCATTACGTTGCCACCCTAACACTTTAGATTTTGGTGTGGATTACCCTATTGCATACAAAACATAACTCAAAAGCTCGGATAGGCTTATTAGTCATGATTTTGATATTACAGGAAAAATAATATAAAAATTGTAACTCATTTTGTTATTAGTTATCTAGGAAAGTGGTTCAAAACATCCATCTCTCTGGTGGAAGCTTGTTGGGAGTCTCACGAGGAGGGCCTTCAATTAGTGATATCGTGGACAGTATGGAGGTAAATACTTCGTTTTCTCTTGCTTTTTGTCATACAAAATTAGTTTGTCAAGGTGTGTTGTTTGATATGCCTTTAATAATTGATGTCAGGAAAGAGGGATTAGCATACTCTTTGTGGGTCTAGCAATATTATAGCCAGTTTGAACATTCCAGTGAACTACATGGCATTCTCTTTAACGTAATATNTGTTGTTTGATATGCCTTTAATAATTGATGTCAGGAAAGAGGGATTAGCATACTCTTTGTGGGTCTAGCAATATTATAGCCAGTTTGAACATTCCAGTGAACTACATGGCATTCTCTTTAACGTAATATATTAATGTTGCTTTAAATTTAGTACTTTGGTGACTTTAATGTTTGTTGATAGGTCGTCCCAACTCCCAACCCGACCAACCCAACCCAACTTGACCGACATTTGATTGGGTTGGGTTGAGTTGGGTTTCAATCTTTACATGGATTGGGTTTGGTTGAATTTATGACAAACCGAACATGTTGGGTTGGGGAAAAAACCAACCCAACCCAACCCATGCCCACTCCTACGGCTACCTATATCTCATCTAAAAGAAATCTCAAACACTGGATATGTTTAAGGCATACAAGGCTAAGATTGAAAAACAACTTGTAAAAGAATTTAACAAGTCGATCTTATCATAGTGGTGAATACTATGACATAATGATAGATCAGGAAAATAGTGTCCATGGCGAGCTCAAATTTGGGCCAAATGGGTCAATCGAGCTCATGTGTCTAGGTATAGGCTCAAGCTCACGATCAGGAGATGAGCTGATTTGTTTTTCGGCTAAATTCAGGCATATTTGTCGTAATAATTGTTTTTGTTGTGACTTCATCATGTTGTATTTGTAAGGGTAATTAGCAAAATGTCATTTCATCAATTTTCATCCAATTTTCCATCTAAGTGAAGGGTATTTTCGTCTGAAAATTAATTTCCTTCTTTATTTCCCATTTGGAGCCATTTTTTCTTATGTTTAAACCTTTGAAAACCAGTCTTAAAAATATACTATTATTGTGATCGGAGAAGGCGAGGTTACTAGAACAAGCCAAAGCTATAGAAGATGCTCAAAGCAAGCGAAAGCAGAAGCCAAGAGGAGGAGAGAGCTAGAGAGAGAAGTAGCTCGAGAGGCATTGCTCAAGGTCTGATGAACTTTTGTTATCACATAAATCAGAATAGTTTGGCTTTTCCTCCATCTCTCCCTCCATTCTTATCCCTAAATTCCCATTATTTCATAGATTTAGAAGATTGTTGAAATCAATGAAAATTCTCGATTTCGTGAAGATCTAGAAATGCTGAGGATTGTCCTTCCTAAGCAATTACTCTATTTTTCGTTTTCAAATGTTTAAACAAAGAGAAAAATGGGTTTAAATGGTATACGCCCACCAATCCCATATATCCCCCATTAAGACACAAAATGGTATAAACTAATAATACACAAATTCTTCAAAACAATTCACTCAAAGCCTAATAATTCTCTACATAATTCAATGCAAAACTAGGATTATCCTCATAGAAGGGTTCGGCCAGCCTTAAACATTATCAAAGTTGTCTCTTTGAAATGGGGAGGTGGAGGGGAAGAATAAGAATCAACGCCAGCAATGATACTGGTGGTGGAGCAGGCGTACCAAAAACTTAGGCATTAGTGCAAAGTTCTTGTATCCATCTTAATTTGCCTTTGTAAATTTCAATTTCTCAAAGATTGTTGAGATTGGTTTTCAAAGGTTTAAATATAAGAAAAAAAAAAAGGGTTCAAATGTGAAGAAAGTGGAAAAATAATTTGAAGATGGAAATACCTCTCGCTTAAATGAAAAGTTGGATAAAATTTGATGAAATGATTTTTTACACAATAAAAGGTGTAATTAAGGATAAAAATGTCAAAAAATAAAAGGTAGAACTACTTTGCATAATAATAGTAAAAGGTATGAACGTTTTGTGCTAATTACCTTACGGGAAATTGCAGCCAATGTACCAAATCTTTCAGTTAGTTGCAGACTTTATCCAAACCTTTCATTTGTGCCACACACGGTATCAAACCTTTAAAAAAATCACAGTTTCAATCCTCATTGACGGTTTTCATCTTTTTGACCATCAAAATCGTTAGTTGATCCCATAAACAAAAACAATTATAATTTTCACCAAATAGACAAAGGCAATTCTGAAATTACACACTTTCCCTATCTATTATTGCACTTCAGTGTTCACTTTCCCTCCACTTTCATCACTATTAATGCTCTTCTCTCTCCTAGAGTTAGTCAGGAAAAATCAGTACGCAAATGGGGATGAATGTATACATATGTGGTTCCCCAGTGCAGATGAAGACCTCATGGACAAACCTGAACCCAAGAAGAAGATTTCTCACTTGTCCTTGAAGCCAAGATCTGGGTTGATGTAACTTTTTCGTGTGGTGTGACCCTCCTACGTGTAAGAGATTTAGAGAGCTGATTCCAGGTATATTACGGGCTATGAGGGAAATGGAAGCTGAAATCAGCACCTCCCAAACAACAAGACCAAATTTGTGGAAGACTTGGCTGTTTAACTTTGTGTGTGAAGTGTTTTTAAAATGGGTTTTTACCTAGGTATGTAGACTGATTTGTGGTATGGACATTTTTAGCTTCAGAAATTTAGGTTTAGCATTTAGGCGTTGGGGATTTTGTGCTATATGTTGTGAAATGTGGATAGAAATGTAGTCGTGTTTGTACCATTTTTTTCAAATGAAGTGCCCATTTTCTGTATTGTATTCTAGTTGGTACTAACTTTTCACATTTCTATTTCTATTTCTACCCTTTGTTTAATGAAAAGTTAAAGTTCAAATCACGCTCCAAATGTTTTGTATATGGTGCATCAGAGGTACCAACATTTGTTATAGTTGCAGTGAAAGTACCAAACATTTTATTATAGGTACCAACCCTTTGTTGATCATTGCACTATTAGTACCAAACCTCTAGTGATTATTGTTTAAGAAATACCAATATTTTCACATAGAACCTAATTGCATGGACACGATGTTCGCTGAAAACCAGGTGACAACAGTGTAATGCAATGAATTCAACCTCAACAGTCCAGAACAGTATATGAAATCACAACATTTGCTGCATATGCTTCCATTCCATTCCACATTTCAACAAATGATGCATTTGCAAAATAACTACAGTTCACTTTACAAAATCATAATATTGACAAAATAAGTTCACTTCCCAGCAAAAACGTGAAAGGAAAAAACACATAATGTTGAAGATTTCGATCCTTGAGTCTTGGACTTCTTCGGCCGTGACTTTGAAGTTATTCCAGATGGTACTCTTTTCTTCCCCTTTGATGCACTTGACTATGTATTTTGTTGAGACTTCGAGTACATGTTTGCTTCTGCTTCTTGTTGTGAACTAGCTTCACCAAGCAATGGTCCCTTGTAGTTTCTTTGGTTATGTCCAGATCTTCCACAACGTTTATACGTCATCTTCATGCCAGTCCTTCCCAACTTAATTCCTGTAGGTGGCTCCATCTGTGACCTCTTTCTCACTTTTGTGGGTCTGCCTGCTTTTTTTTTCTTATGCAGTTCATTCAAAGCTTGCTTTCCTAGCTCTAGCCATAGCTCAAGCCCTCACATAAGTTGGATCACTGGAGAGTAACACATGAGTTATGTTTCCTTATTATAACATGGATCAATGTAGTCATATATGCCTATATCTCTTGAAAGAATGTTTGATATTGCATGGTGACATGGTATTCCAGTCAGCTGCCATTTTCTCCATGCATATTCATGCTTTTTCAAATCATCGCTCCACTTCAATTCATCTATGCTCGTTATCTCGAACTTACGACTACCTACGTAGTATGCTTTGAAGTATCTCGCGTCACCCTTAGAATTCTCAATTATTTTCATTACTCTTAGCCTGAATGCATGATCCCACCTCTGTGCTAATTCCCTTTTCATTCATTCTTGTCATTTGTTGATATCTTATTGTTTTAGCATAGAGATGATGAGCTTCTCTTTAGCAACAACAATAGAAGAATTGAATGCCTCGAAGAAGTTATTCAAAAGAATATCACACTTGAAATACTCTTCAAAATGTGATCTGTCACACCGGGGCGGTGTTTTTTCAGTAAAACACTTGTAACCATCTTCATTAGCTTTTTTCAACTCATTTATTGCATTCCTCCACTCGACACAGTTGTGGCCCTTGCTGCAGCCCAAAACAAGTTCTTAAGGGTCAAGCCTTTGTGTACAAAAGTGAAATTACTGCATAAATGTCTACCACAACACCTATGCTCAGCCTCTTCACATAATTGACTTATACAATCCACCAAACCCTTTTTGTTTATTAGAAATGGATGTCCAAACCCTAGAGTTATACATCCTTATGGCATTAACCAACAACTGTATGAATTATTGCCAATTTGTTTTGTTCTCAATGTCTACAACTGTCCATTCTATGGGGAACATACAATCCTCACAATCAATTCCTACTACTGCCAGCAACTATCCACCTTGTGCAGATTTTATGAAACAACCATCCAAACCAACAACTGGCCTACATCCAGCATTAAAACCCTCCTTACAAGCCCCTAAACATATATACAATCTCTTAAAGGTAGGACCTGACCCTTAAATCTGTACTGTACTACCAAGATTTGTTCTCTTTAACTCCTCTCCATAATCCCATAAAATTTTGTACTGGTCAATTGCAATCCCATGCACCACTTGTGCACATTTGGATCTTGTCCTATAAAACTGATGTTTTGAAATCTCATACATGCAATCTTCTTTCACGGTTTCCACAAAACTGGTCATTGGCATATTGAGATCATACCTAAACTTTTTTTATGTATTTTTTTACAAGATAACATGCATAACCCTTTTATTTTGCCATACCACGGTGCATGTGTACTCATCTTTGAAGGTGTTAATTCTAAGACTCTTGTCTAGTTGTTGGTATGCATATAGGACCTAACGGCAGTTCTCTTGACATCTAACTCCTAACTGTGTTTTCATATTTTTCTCATGTTTGAGTTGCATTGAATTTTTAACTCTACTGAACAATTGTAGACCTTGGAACATTGACATTGTCAAACTTCATCCCTATCAGTGGTAAACCATCACTTATTCATCCTCCTGGAAGATGATCTCTCACCCTCATTGTCACTGGATAAGCTTCTAAACTCATCTGAGTCGTCATAATTTGTTCCAACTTCTTCTTAAAGAGCTGCCCCACCTTTTGGAACCTGTGTTTTCATCATTATCATCCATGGATATATTTTCTTCCTGGTCATACTCCGAGTCATTGAAATCCTCCAAAAAACCTTCTTCATATTCATCATTTTGCTTAGGATCTGTGGAATCTACTTCCATATCAGATACATGGTCTTCTTGCTCAACATAATGATTTGTTTCAATGTCAACATGTGCTTCAGTTTTCTCTAGTTACTCTGGTTCACTATATTGCACCTCAGGGTCACCAACATGCACATCACAACGTGGTTCACCTTGCAGCACATCATTTTTCTTAAACTGTACCATTGATTCACCATGTTCTACATCAGTTTGTGCAGCTTGCACCTCTGATTGACCATGATGCACATCAAGTTCAACAGCATTCACCTCTGATTCACTATGCTGCACATGAGTTTCAACAACATTTACATCAGTTTCACAAGCCTGTAATTCTGATTGACCATGCTGCAAATTAGTTTCACCAACCTGCACCTCAGGTAAGTCTGTTTCAGAACCACCATCATAATCCACACCAACCACTGTTTTAGTCCCAGTTAAAGGAACCTCTGTTTTCCAAACCTCTGCCTCTGCTTGACCAATATCAGTTTTACCAGAATCAGCCATATCATTTGCTTCCATGTCATCTACTTCATCAATAATGTATAACTCATCACCTTCTAATGAATCATCATAAACCTCAACAGCATAGCATAATTACTCATCACCCACTAGTTCATCATGCACACTAAACTTTTCAACACTTACCAACTCCTCAACAGTCTCACAATCAATCACAGAAATATTTCCATCCCATGGCAACTTCAATACCTCAATTGCAAACAATATACTTCAACCATCCTATTTTCACCAAGCAACTTTACCACGTTCATGAAATCTGAATCTTTCATCAACTAAAATGGTGTTTCACTCAATCTCTTCTTTTTCCAGTACAAATATTTGACTCTAATAGAATATATCAATATCTTCATGACATTGTCAAGAACAAATCTGTTGAAGAAACCAGGGTCGACATAGTCTATGTAACTTACTAGGGATGGACATGGGTTGAGTCGATTTTTGCCTCAACCCAAACCCAACCCAACATAATCGATTTGATCATAATTTAACCCAACACAACCCGTGTAAAGGTTGATACCCAACCCAATCAAGTATCGATCGGGTTGGGTTATGTTGGTCGGTTTGTGACAATTTGTCAACAAAGACTAAACTAGACAGGTCGGATTTGACGGGTTTATAAGTGACTCATGATTTATATAATATTATGTCTCTATAGTTGCAATGACCAAAGAATCTAAATTATTTTGGCACTTTATGCTTGGAAATAGTACATTTACAAATTGATATTAAATTATATGAAACTAAGAAATGTTTTTGGCAATTAAGATGTTTTTTGTGTTGAATGTGTATTCGTTCAAGCAACACCATAACACTTGTAAAGTTCATAGATATAGTCGAATTGTGTTGGGTTGGGTTGGGCGAGTTTATTCGATTTTCATAAGTTAACCTATAACTCGACCCAACCCGACCCGCCTACACAACTAATCCACCAAACCCGTGTAAAAGCAACAAAAAATCAACACAAATCAGTCTGGTTGGTTCGATTCTGGCAGTTTTGGCGAGTTAGGTCGGGTTTTGCCCACCCCTATAACTTACTTTGCCATGCTCGTACATAGCTATGTCAACAAGTCGAGTCGAGCCACAAGCCAAAACTCAAAGCTCGGGCTCGGTTCGAGCAAAATAAATTCGAGCATTATTGGGCCCGAGCTGAACCGAGCAAAAGTTCTACCAAAAAATGAGGCTTAGCCCAAGCTTTTGGTTCTAGCCTTAGCGGGCTGTGTCGGCTCATGTTTTTTTTTTTTTGTATTTAAAATTTGTGCAATTTATGCGTATTATAAATAATAACTAAATATTAATATATAAAAAAATACATCTAAACTTATAAAAAAAAGGCTCTCGGTGACTTGTCGAGCCACACCAAGCTACGAGCCCGGGCTGCCCGAGCCACCGAGCCTTTTTGACATCACTACTTGTACACAAAATTTCTCATATTTCCTAATAAAGCTCCATCATAATGTAGGCATATGCTAACATACTTTGTATTTTCCCCTGAAAAAATGAAAAAAAAAAAAATCAAGCCATAACTCATTTTAGTTCGAGCAATGCACATATACATAACAAGCTATTACGCAACAAACTAACTTCCAAGTTATCAAATCATGCAAAATTTTCACATTTTCCAGTATTGGACGACAATCTATATGCATGGTTTGTAATCGCATTGTTTCATACCGCAAATGGGAATTTTAGGGCGCACACTTACATTATACAGGTTAGGGAAAAGAGCCTCGAACATGGGCTGCAAAATTTGATGAAAAAATCATCTTCTTTTTTGTATCGGTCGTCTTCTTCTTCATGAGTTTTCACATGTTTCATAATGGATGATGGAATAGGGAGTAACTTACTTTTTTTCCATTTTAAAGGGAAAGTGTGTAACTCCGAAACTACACTTGTCTATTTGGTGGAAATTATAATTTTTTTTTATTTTTAGGTCAACTAACGATTTTGGTGGTCAAACAGACGGAAATCGTCAATGAGGACTGGAGCTGCGATATTTCTAAAAGTTTGGTACCGCAGATGGTACAAATCAAAGGTTTGAGCAAAGTCTGTAACTAACTGAAAGGTTTGTTACCTTGGTTGCAATTTTTCCATTACCCTATTTGTAATTTATCTTAATAATTTGTTGTGACTTGTCACATGGGTCAGTTATGCTCGTGGTGAGCCTGAGCCATGAGCCAGATTGAGCCCCACTTTTGGGACACGTGCTAAGCCGAATTCAAAGCTTGGGCCCATGAACTTCGATCAATTTCTGACTATTTTAATTCTACATATTTGACAACAAACACTTCAAAGTGTGAATATCTAAACCAAATGAATATCGATGCAAATTCTTTTGGTTAGAATATGACAACATAAAAATTCAAAATTTCGTCCACAGTTTGTAATGGGAGATTCGGAACGTGGCCATTTACTAAAAGGGACATCTCGAGCCGTAAGAGAATACCCTAATATACTTGCGTTGGTTTGTTGAAAAGGTTGATGAATTTGCTTGGATAATTTAGACGCATTTAATGCATTTATTGAAACTAACAAGTTGCATTCATAAGATCTGGTGGGTTATTTTATTCATGTTTGGCCTTGCCCAAAATAATAGTAAGTTGCTTAAATGTAAAGTTTAAGTTCAGAACACGTTTAGGTTGGATTAAAAAGAAAATATATATTCAAAAAAATGATAATATTTCACTATAAATGCGTGTTTGAGAGAGGCTGCAGGGTCTACTTATTTTTAAGTAACATCACGACCAATCACCATAATACCCTTTGTGTTGAAATTTGGGAAGATGAAATAGATGTAATTTAAGGAAAATGTTGGGGATAGTTAAAGTTTATTTTTCGTAATAATTTTTCAATTGCTTGGGATAACTTTTTTTTTTTTTTTTTAATTGTTGAATATGTGATTATCACATAAATTTTTCTTTTAAAGTTATTCATAACTTTATAAATGAAGTCTTTTAATATGCAATCGTCAAAAAAAAAAAAAGTATAATATATAATTTTAATATTCTATCAAGGTATTTGAATAAGTTCGATCTTTAATTAATCTTGTGATTACTTTCATTTTTCGGCAACTTCTATATTGCTTTAGTGACCTCTTACCATTTATTTCACTCTAAAATCAGGATTTTACTTCAAATTGGGAATCTAAAATTAGGGTTTCAAATTGCAAACCCTAGAACCCAAATCAAGAAACTTAAAAACCAACTTCAAATTACAAATCTTAAACCCTTTTTTCTGTAAAGGGAGGAAAATTTTCAGTCACAAACCGCGTCCAGCTTTCAATGAAGCCATAATCGGAGAAGGCGATTTGACTGCTGATTAGCTAGCTAGTGTACTTGACAAAGAGAGAAGTAATCTTGAATTAAATATATATATGCAACTGGAATTATCTAGGCCCCACTTAAATATTTGAGAAGAGGAAATCAGATATATTTTGTGAAACAAATATCTTTATCAAAATCTATCTAACTATATAATGTTGCAATTGCTAAATAATTAAAGATAGAAAGAATAATTTATAAAATTGCATACCAAAGGGAAGGGAGCACATTTTGTAGCGTTTATATGTAAAAGACTCGCAAGTGTAAAACAAGCGATACGATCTACTATGACGTATTGGAAAATTTAAATATAAGATTTGAGCTTTAACTAATACAAATAAATAAAAAGTTTAAAGAATTTTGAACCCATTTGAGACGGAAGTAGCTGCTAAATGTGTTAATTAGACTTATAATATTGTTGTATATAAAAAAATTTCTTACGATTACAAGGGACAATTTAGCTAGTCGAGTGACTTAGGTCACAGACCTTTCAAAAACGTTTGGAATGTACCCTAACCTTTAAAAATAATACCAGACATCCTCAAAGTTAGAGGAAATAGGCATAATTGATCACTAATGATTAGAACTGTCAATGGATTGAATTTTGATCCGAATCTAACGAAATTAATAGGAAATGGATATAGGATCTAAGTCTGATAATCCGATCAAGATCTGAATCCGATAATCCGTTAACTAAATGGATTAAATATGGATATGGGTCAATCCGATCTGATTTGTTATAAATAATTGAGTCGGTAAAATATTTTTATATCATATTGTTTGCCACTAAAATAAATAAATTTAGAATAAAAAAAGTCATTAAATTCAAAACATAAAAAGGTTTAAAGGTTTATAATTATTAAACATGTTTAAGAATTGAAAAATTTGAAAAAAATAAAATAAAATTGATTTCAACCAATGTTTTAAAAATCGACCCGGGCATCGACCCGAAAAAGGAAGAGGGTTAAGGGTCAAAAAGTCGAATCGGTATCGAACCGGTTATCAAATTGAATAAATAATTATACACATAAACGTCAAATATTATAAAAACAATAGATTTTTTTTTTTAATTTTAGTTTACTAATTTAAAATTAATAAATATCTATATTCTTCTTAATTAAATTTATTATTGTAATTTCTTGTACAATTTCAAAAACTAATAATTAATATGTAACCAATAATTTGATTNTTATATTTAGAATTGAAATTCAATTTTACATTATCCCACATCGAATGTCAATAGAAAACTAGAAGATGATCTCTCATATAAAAAGGAATATATGATGGTAGAAGTCACAATTGTGCTTGCTAGTAAAAACATGTGAGCCTCAAGTTAGCTCAATTTGTTTTAAAGAATATCAGTTGGATTATCGGATTGTATACTTTTCTTATTGGATTGGATATAGGCAGATCCGATCTATTTACAACTCTACTAATGATAGAATCCATCCATTTAGACGTTAAGATCGTATCGAAGATAGATATGCCATCCCAATATTTAGTTAAATTAAAAATAAAATACAAAAAGAACAAGAGGAATAAAAGAATAACCAAATGTACTAAAAAATGAAAAATTAGGAGGTCCTCTTGTTCGTTCACCCCAAACCACAAAAGGCAATCACAACCTATACACTAATTATCTTACACCCGAACCATTGCACTGCCATTTTTATCAAAGAGAATTGGGAGGAGGGGGGTTCCCATTTTTCCATAAAAATGATCGAACATGGTGAATAACATCCCATACTCTGACATGATTATGAAAGCAAGAGCCTAGTTCAAAATCATAGCTCTTGTCAAGAGCGAGCGACTATCCCGTACTTGAAACTCGAATAGAAGAAAATCTTGATTCATTAATGCTCTTCTAACAACCGACAAGCCAACAAGAGATAGTGACGATGGATTTGGTATTGGAAGCTCTATTTAGTCGATGTAGCGAGAAGTAATCTTGATTTAGGGTTTACATGTATGTTGAAATAGGAAGAAAAGTAGCGGGCACAAGTAGCTCATGCTCCGAGACAGAAGTAAAATAAGAAGAGACAGAGGCCTATTGAGCCCTAGGAAATATCAAAGGGACCTGGGGAGACTTCTAGAGCTCTAGCCAATACATTAGTGATCCCAACCAACATCTCTAGAGGACTATTCCTTGGGATGATGTTCCATGGAAAACCCTGAAGTTGTGGACCTCAAAGATGATCAATTCTTCCGTTCAGCTCAATACTCGAAGATTACCAAAAATGTAAATTGGCCCTGAGTATCAACCGAAAATATCGAGCTTATGTTGATGTGAAAGAGGGTAATCAGTCTCAATCACAATGATTCAACATATATTCTGTTACATCTCAAAACTGAGGCTCAAGAAGAAGCCCACACCTCAAAATCAAGGCTCCAGAAGAAGCCAAAGTACTATGTAATTAGCCGAAGCCCTAAAATCAAAACACAGGCAAGTAGATGAAGTCCTGAGCCGAAGCACTATCTAAGTGGCTGAAACTTTGAAGTTGAAGCACTATCTAAGTGGCTGAAACTTTGAAGTTGAAGCACTATCTAAGTGGTTGAAGCATAGTTATTAAACCCGACCCAGACATCGACCCGGACAAAGTATTGGATCTCGGGTTACTGGTCGGATCGGTGGGTCAATGAACGGACCGGTGGGTCAATGCATAAAAATCTATAAAAAAAAATTAAAGTATATAATATTTTTTAAAATTATTTTTCACTAATTATTTAGGTCTATAAAATAAAATTAAATGTTTGACCAATTTTTTTATTATACATATTACTTCTTGCATATAATTACATTGAAGTACTCTATAGCTCTAATGGAGAGGAAGTAATTGTTTTACTTAAAGGTCCAAGGTTGAATTCCTTGAACCCTAAATATTTTAGAATGCAATTTTGAAAACCAGTCAACCGGTTGAGTTAACTCGGTCAAAATCGTTGGTTAACTCGATCAAAGCCGAGTTTTGATTGAGTCATGTGCATTCATATTAAATTAATCTACTCGACCGGGACAAAGGCTCGGGTCACCGATTTTTCGGCCCGACCGGCTGGTTCGGGCCGAGTTTTATAACTATGGGCTGAAGTTCTAAACCTAAAATACTACATAAGAAGTCAAAGAAGAAGTCGAAGCTCTCTATCCTAAAGCTCTTCACACAAAAGACCTCTAATACGAAGCTCCTTTTTACCGATGCTCCCTTAGGCTGAAGTCCTTGCTGTCTTTTAGATGATCTACAGGCAATCTTTAAAAATGATTGATGTAATATTTGTAATAATAAATATCAGGATTGTTATACTAAGACATAGTGTGGCTAATCTGTTGTCAATGTATTAAAAACATAGTGGACTGAGTGATATGAGGCCATATGGTTCTTATTTAACGATTACCACGTCGATTAAAACTCTTTAAAAACTCACAACTTATGCCATTTGATGAATAATGCAACCCTTTACACTTGAAACCACGCTCATTCTTCTCTCTTGCTTATTCCATATTTATTTACTTGATTTTAGATTACTTCTTCTTTGGTTGAGTTGTTTATGATTATTTGTTTATATGCAATTATCTTTGATCATATTGTCAGTTCTTGAACATTTTTGTCTCACGTCGTAAAGCATCTCTCACATCCATAAAATGTCATCAATTCCCGTCTAAATCTACGATCAAAACGTGTCAAAATTTACTTGCATAGACATAAGTGGGTCGACATCAGTTGTCCACGTAATCATTACAAAAAAAATGAGGTCACTAGATTGACACCATCTGTGGAAAACACAACTACAACTATGAACATTCTCATGGAAAAAGATTACCTAATTATTTATTTGACTTCCTTCTTGAAAAATGATTTGTTCTTGAAGAAAAAACAAGTGAAAACCCAAAAAAGAGATTTGGATTTGACATCAGCGCTAGCATTGCTGATATTTCTTAAAATTGAGATAGAAATCCATTTGTAAGACCTCAATCTATTTTTCTTTCTAAAACAATGAGTTGTTTGGAAAAAAAATAAGTTCAAATGGTGAAGAATATCCCTTGAAAAGGGGGAGGCCATTGAAGAAGTGGACTTGATTAAGTAGACTCTCTGAAGAGAGAAGGTCTCCAATGAAAGGCTGTTGAAGAAGTAGTCTTAAATAAGTAGACCCACCGAAAGTAGGAGGCCTACAACGAAGAGGTCATTAATAAAAAGACCCTCTAAAAATGGGGAGACAACTGAAAAAGAAATAAACCCACTGAAAGGAGGAGGTCTCCAACGAAGAGGCCATAAATAAGGAGACCTTTGAAAAAGGATAGGCCGCTGAAGAAGTGATATTGAATAAGTAGACCTCCTAAAATGGGTAGGTTTCCAAATAAGATGCCATAAATAAGAGGCCCCCCTAGAAAGAGGGATGTCGCTGAAGGAGTGACCTTGAATTAGTAGACCCTCCGAATGGGATAGGTCACCGACGAAGATGCCATGAATAAGAAGACTTCTTAAAAAAGGAGAGGTTGTTGAAGAAATGACCTCGAATACCTAGATCTTCTGAATGGAGGAGGCCTCAAAAGAAGAGGCCATGAATAAGAGGCCCCCTAAAAAGGAAGATGCTGCTGAAGAAGTGACTTTGAATAAGTAGAACACATGAATTGGAGGTCTCCAACGAAAAGGTCATTAATAAGAAGACCCCCCCTCCCCCCCAAAAAAAAGGAAGAGGTCACTAAATAAGTGGTCTTGAATAAGAAGAACCCTTATAGTGCAGGTCTCCAATGAAAAGATCATGAATAAAAATACCACTTGAAAATGGAGAACTCGTTGAAGAGGTGGTCTTGAATAAGTAGGCCCCCTAAAAGAAGAAGGTCCAACATAGAGATCATGAATAAAAAGGACCCCAACAAGGAGAGGAGTCGATTACGTGACTTCGAATAAGTAAAACCCTTTCTAGAGAAGTTTCCAATGAAGAGGTCACGAATAAGAAGACCCCCTAAAAAAGGGGGTCCATTGAAAAAGTAGCCTTGAATAACTAAACCCCTTGAAAAGAGAAGGTCTCTAACGAAAATGCCAAAAATAAGAAGACCCCTTTATAAGAGAGATGCTGTTGAATAAGTGCCATTGAATAAGTAGGACATCTGAAAGGGAAAGGTCTCCAACTAAGAGAATAAATAAGAAGACCCTCTTAAAAAGGGGATGCCGTTGAAGAAGTGCCCTCGAATAAATAGAACCCTGAAATGGGCTGGTCTTCAAAGAAGAGGCCATAAATAAGAGGCCCCCCTAAAAAGGGGGATGTCGGTAAAAAAGTGACCTTGAATAAGTAGACCCCTCTGAATGGGAAAGGGCTCTAACGAAGAGATCATGAAGAAAACACCCCTGAAAAAAAAAAGGCCTCTAAAGAAGTGACCTCGAATAAGTGGACCCCCTGATATGGGGAAGCCTTCAAAGAAGATGCCATGAATAAGGGGCCTCCTTAAAAGGGGAATGCCACTGAAAAGTGACATTGAATAAGTAAACTCCCTGAAAAGGAGGTCTCCAATGAAGAGGCTATGAATAAGAAGACCAAGTAAAAAGGAAGAGGTCGCAAAAGAAGTGATCTTAAAAACGTAGACCACTTGTAAAGGGAAGGTCTCCAACGAAAAGACCATGAATAAAAAGACCCCCCTACAAAAGGAGAAGTCGCTGAAGTGGGTTCGAATACCCTTTCAAGTGCAGGTTTCCAATGAAAAAGCCATAAATAAGAATGTCCCTGAAAAGGGGGATATCGCAGAAGAAGAGGCCTTGAATAAGTAGACCTCTTAAAAAGAAGAGGTCACTGAAGAAACGGCCTTGAATAAGTAGATCCCATGTATAGGGTTTCCAACAAAGAGGCCATGAGTAAAAAGACCCCTTAAAAAGGGAGAGGCCGCTGAAGAAATGTTCTTGAATAAGTAGACCTCCTAAAAGGAGGAGGTCTCCGACGAAGAGGCAATGAATAAGAAGACCTAGTGAAAAGGAAGGCCGCTGAATTAGTGGCCCTGAATAAGTAAAAGCCCTAAAAAGGGGAGGTCTCCAATGAAGAATCCATGAATAAAAAGACCTCTTGAAAAAAGGAATGCTGCTAAAAAAGTGACCTTGAAAAAGTAGACTCCTAAAATGGGGAGGTCTCTAAAGAATAGGCTATGTATAAGAGGCCCCATGAAAAAGGGAATGCCGCTGAAGAAGAGACCTTAAATAAGTAGACTCCCTGAAAGGTAGAGGTCTCCAATGAAGAAGCCATAAATAAGAAGACCCGGTGAAAAATAAGAGGCTGTTGAAGAAGTGACCATAAATAAATAGACCCCTCGAAAGGAAGAGGTGTCTGAAGAAGAGACCTTGAATTAAAAGACCCTTCAAAAAGGGAGCCCTTGAAGAAGCAGTCTTAAATAAGTAGACCCCCTGAAAGGAGAAGGTCTCCGACGAAGAGGCCATGAATAAAACCAATGAAAAATGGGAATCAGCTGAATAAGTGGCCTTAAATAAGCAGAACCACTGAAAGAGGAAGGTCTCCAACGAAGAATCCATGAATAAAAAGACCCCTTGAAAAGGGGGGAGGCCGCTGAAAAAGTGAACTTGAATAAGTAGACCCCTGAAAGGGAAAGGTCTCCGAAGAAGAGGCCCCCTGAAAAGGGTGATACTACTGAAGAAGTGACCTTGAATAAGTAGACCCTTGAAAGGTCCTCCTGAAAGGTGGAGGTCTCCAATGAACAGGCCGTAAATAAGAAGATCCAGTGAAAAAGGTGAGGCCGTTGAAGAAGTGACCATAAATAAGTAGACCCTCCCTCCCCGAAAGAGGGAGGTCTCCAATGAAAAAGCTACGAATAAGAAGACCCATTAAAAAAAAAAGAGCTCGCTGAAGAAGTGGTCTTAAATAAGTAGACCACCTGAAAGGGGAAGGTCTACAATGAGGATGTTATGAACCCCCTATAAAGGGGGAAGCCGCTGAAGTGACTTCGAATAATTAGAACCCCTTTTAAGTGGAAGGTTTCCAACGAAGATGCCTTGAATAAGAAGATTCCTTAAAAAGGGGGAGGCCACTGAAAAAGTAGCCTTGAATAAGTAGACCCCTAAAAGGAGGAGGTCTCCAACAAAGAGGCCATAAATGAGAAAACCCCCTTAAAAGGGAGAGGCCGTTGAATAAGTGACCTTAAATAAGAAGAACCCTTGAAAAGAGAAGGTCCCCAACAAAGAGGCCATGAATAAAAAGACCCCCTGAAAAAGGGGAGGCCACAAAAGAAATAAGCTTGAATATGTAGACCCCCTGAAAGGGATAGGTCTTCAAACAAGAGGTCATGTATAAGAGGCTCCCTAAAAATGGGGATGTCACTGAAGAAGTGACCTTGAATAAGTAGACCTCCCAAAAAGGGGAAGTCTCCAACGAATAGGCTTTGAATAAGTAGGCCCTCTGAAAGGGTCTCCAATGAAGAGACCATGAATAATACCTCATAAAAAAGAAGATGGCGATGAAGAAGTGATTTTGAATAAGTAGACCCCCTATAAGGTAGATGTCTCCAGTGAAGAGATTATAAATAAAAGACCCTTTAAACAGATGGAGGTCACTGAAGAAGTAGCTTTGAATAAGTAGACCTCATGAAAGGAGGAGGTCTCCAATGAAGTGGCCATTAATAAGAAGACCTAGTGAAAAAAGGAGAAGCCTCCAATGAAGAGTCCATGAATAAAAAGACCCCTTAAAAAGGGTAGGCCACTGAAGAAGTGACCTTGAATAAGTCGATCCTTGAAATGGGGAGGTCTCCAACGATGAGACCATGAATAAGAAGACCCTCTAAAAATGGGGAGGTCGCTGAAGAAGTGACCTTGACTAAGTAAACCACCTGAAAGGAGAAGGTCTCCAAAACCCAGTGAAAAAGGAGAGGCTGCTGAAGAAATGACCATGAATAAGTAGACTCCTGAAAAGGGTGAGGTCTCCAACAAAGAGGCCATGAATAAGTAGACCCTCCGAAAGAGGAAGGTCTCCAACGAAGAGGCCATAAATAAGAAGACCCCTTAAAGAGAGAGAGCTCGCTGAAGAAGTGGTCTTGAATAATTAAACCACCTGAAAGGGAGAGGTCTTTAACAAAGAGTCCATAAATAAAAAGATCCCCTATAAAGGGAGAAGCTCTTAAAGTGGCTTCGAATAAGTAGAACCCCTTTCAATGGGAGGTTTCCAATGAAGAGACCATGAATAAGAAAATCCCCTAAAAACGGAGAGACAGCTAAAGATGTAGCTTTGAATAAGTAGAACCCCTGTAAAGGGAGGCCACGAATAAGTAGAAAAGACCATAAATTAATGTGAAGAGACAAAAAAAAATAAGTAAGAAGAGATTGAGAAAGCCAAAAAGGAAGAAAAAATCTGCACTAATCACAGTTGAGGAAGAAGAAAGAAAAAAACACCAATGATAAGAGCACCAGTCTAACCAAGGCTTATGTGCCACCAATTCATTTTCCTCAAAGTTGCAGAAGAAAAGGTTTGATAAGAAGTTTGCAAAGTTTGTGGAGGTTATTTAGAAATTGCACATCAACTCCCTTTCGTAGATGCATTAGCACAAATGCTCAATTATGCCAAATTCCAAAAGGAAATTCTTTCCAACAAAGAAATCTAGAAGAACATGAAATAGTTTGTCTGATTGAGAAATGCAGTGCAATTCTCCTAAAGAAACTACCTCTTAAATTAAAATACCAGGGAGTTCCACTATACCCCCGCACAATTGGTTCTAATTATTTTGAGCATTCATTATGTGATTTAGGTTCTAGTTCTAATTTAATACCACTCTCTGTGTACAAGTCTCTTGGATTAGTAGGAGAAAAACCAACAACCGTATCTTTGCAACTAGCTAATAGCTACATTAAAAGATCTAAGGGTATTATTGAAGGTGTACTAATAACGGTTCACAAATTTATCTTTCCAACTAATTTCACTATCTTGGATATGGAAGTGAATGCCAACATTTCTCTAATCTTGGGAAGACCTTTAATGGCCCCTGAAAGAGCATTGATTGATATGTATGATGAAAAGATAATTCTTAGAGAGGACAATGAGTAGATCATATTCAATGTATTCAAGGCAATGAAGCATCCATTGACTTCTGACACTCTCTACCAAATTGATGTACTTGATGAGCAAGTAGATGATACCTTTGAAGCAAAACATCCATCGATCTCTATTAGGCATGTATTACACAGTCAAAATCAATTAAATCTAAAAATCCAGTAGTGAAGGAATGTGCTTTACATTTGGCTGAACCACCTATGGTTAAGAAAAGTTGGCAATATGAGTCTCTTGGTGCCAATTCATCACTACCAATACCTTCAATGAAAAAGACCCTAACTCTTGAATTGAAGCCTTCACCATTACATCTACGCTATGGAGCGTTTAGACTTATCAGGGGGTAGTAGTTTTCTTTTGTTGCCGCATCGTTATTGGATCCTAGGCCTGGTGGCCGAGTTGGCAAGGATCTGATTGGTTGGATTCATCTAGACCAGGAAGTGAGAGGCGACGGGAGGTCCATAGAGTGTAAAGAATAATTGGTCTGGACCTGAGAGATCCACTGGTTAGCTAGCCTATGGACGGACATGATTTTTTCTTGGAAGAGATTCTGATTGATGGCTGAGAAGCACCCTCATCCCCCTAAAAATACAATAGATGAATAGCCAGTCGATCCAAAATTCTTTATTTGAATATCTTAATTTCCCTATCAAAATAAACATAGAAATCCACTTACTAGCATTATTAACTAATAAGTGTGAAAAATGATTTTCTTTTGTAGGAATCCGGTGTGAAAGAGAAGAAACACTGTATTTTTTTCTAATATAAGATTAAACTAATAAAACAATAAAAATTCAAATTAAAACTAAAATAAATTAAAACGAATTATTTACAACATTCCCTGACAACAGTGTAAAAAACTTGATCCGTTTGATTTTTCCACAAGTGTACAGAATTGCGAACAAGTAATAAAGTGATAAGTAAGATATTGTTCTCACGAGAACTATGTATTTAATCAAGAATTAACTAATTTTAGCCTTAATTGAATAGCAAGTTTTTTTTTTTTGAAGAATTTATGCTTAAGTAACTAACTATTCTATTGAGCAAATTTATTAAGATTTTTATGAAACTATGTGAGATGATTACTAAGATTTTGAATTCCCTTATTAATCCCTTTTAATGTAAATCAATATTATGACAATATGTGTACATTCTTTTTAATTAATGTTCCTAAGTTTTTCTCGATGTCAATTAAATTTATTCTCTCATGTGACCTTTCTATATATCTATGAAATATACGAACATGAAAGCATGCACTAAAATGCTAGAATATCTATAGAAATCATGCAAGTATAGCGATATATTTTTATCACATATCGGAGTTTACAATGATTTTATAAATGCTATCTATTTTGTCGCTTCTCTCAAAATCAATAAAATTCACAAATCATTCCAATTAGCGGCCAATTAATTGAAAAGCATTAAACACAATAACAAATATCCAAGAAATAACACATATTGGACATCAAAATATTTAATTTATATTAAAAAAAAATCATAATAAGGGTTCATCTACGTCTTATTAATTAAAAACTTAGCCTATCATTTTAACATTACAAGAAAGCATGTTTAAGTGGGAAGACAATCTGGATTATTGATAAATTTAGAAGAAAAAGATAAATCTGGAAATCTTGAATCACGTCAATGGTTTCTTGATAAATCTCCACTTGTACCTCTTCTTTACCCAAAAACCAAGATTGAGTTTTCACTTAATTGAATTCTTTCAAAACCCCTTCAATTCTTTCACTGAAGCTACGAATTTCACTTTATTTTCATAATAATAATTGATGTATATTGAAGTATGATAGGTATGTGAGAGGTTCTCCTAATGTATTCTATTATTAGGTAATTAGATGTAGGTTTGCGCATAGTTTGATTTTGGTCGATTTCAACCACAACTCGAAAACAAAACCAAAATCAAAATTGTCGGTGTGGGTGAATTACAACCTAAACCGGCCTAATCTAGGTCTTAAACCAAACCAAACCAAACTAATCCAAACCAAATCGGTTTGGTTTGGTTGGTTTGGTTAACCGGTTTGAGCTTTTGTCTAGATTTATTTTTTTAAAAAAGAAATTGTCTCGAGTTTTGAGCTCACTTAAAATATAAATAACTTTTTTTTGATTCATTAAACATTTTTATTTGAGCTACAACCTATAGTAACTAAAAACAACTTTGAAAATTCAATTTTCAAATGATGAAATTATTATCTCAACTTGTATTTTCACAACATGTAAGTTGTACTAATGAATTAGAACATAACCTATCATTAAAAAGATTCAATGTTTCCTTGAAAGCGAAGTCCTTTTAATTAAAACAAAGTCTTTGAAAGCAAGGAAGGAAACATTGAATTTTCTTTGAAAGCAGTCTTTACATAGTATTCAACAAGATTACTCAAAAAGGAAACTTGGGCACCTCCACTTTAAAGAGAACATCATTAAACTTTTGATTTTAATTTTTAATTTTTTTTTTTAGGAAAATATGTGTAAGTGATTGGGCTGGTTCAATTTTTTTATGAAAACATTTTACTATTTAAGGCATATTTGAGACAAGAAAATCTATTAATTATGGGGAGTAGATGTTAAAATGATCAATCTAACCTTATACATTGTTACATTTTATAATTTTGTGTAATATCAGAAGAGAAGTACGAATAGGTGTAATATGCACAATTAAAATTAACAACCAATGATAAATAATAAGTCACTAATTATTGAATCTAGACGAACAAGTTTAAACAAATTAAACCCTTGCAATCAATCAAGTATGAATATCAAAATATTACGATAATCGACACCAAGATTTGGTAATGAAGGAAAGGCCTTGAAGAACACTTCACAGGGATAAAAATTACTCTGATAAATCTTGTCAAATAGATCCACTAGAAAAGATTGAACTTACAGTTGGTCCATACATAACAAAACTTTTAGTAGACTTTGACTACGCAACCTGTAAATCACTAAAAAACTCCTCAATTGTGCCTTCTTCACTTTTCAGAACATTTGGGTTTCTTTCTCCTCCGAGTGGAACACCAAGAACGAATTTGTTCTTCTCCAACTGGAACTCCAATCACCTCTTTCCAATTTCAAAACTTTGAAGGCTATTTGGTAAATGATTTTGTTGGTATTTGATCTTCTACAAGATGTTCTCTTGAATGAAAAAAAAAAGCTCAACAAATATGGCTTGGGTATTTATAATATGAAGTGTTTTGACTTTTTTGGAATTGAAAAAAGACTAAAAATCACGAAATAGGAATTCACCACATAACACGACTGCTCGAACAGACGTCAGACGCTCAACGAGTGCTTAGACACTATAAAAACCTCTTGAGCGCCAAAGGATGACTAGTGAACTCATTCTGAGTAGTTATCAGTATGTTTATCACATCTTTCCTTCGTCGCATCTTTCTCTCTCGATATTGTATTGAGACAATTCAAAGCATATTGGAAAGCTAACTCAATGGATACAATTATTCTTCATTTTTTGTAATTCGAATGTTTTCTATGTGATGAGTTTCAAATTGTGATTGTGAATTTGGAGTACAACTCGTAAGGCACTTTGACACTATTTTGATTTCTAATTCTATCCCATTAATCATGTGTAATCTTCTTTGACATTTCATGATCTTCTTGAGCTGACGTTGAGTCTTTCCCACGATACTCTCAGCACCGACACCTCGACTGTAATTACAACTCGATTAAATGATATTTTAGATACGGAACTTGCTAACACTTTAAACCTAACAAACTCCATAATTGGAATTCCATAACAAAATCATTTATTTCAAAATTAAATAATGACCACAATCTTCCTATCAATTGAAAGACTCAAATCCAAAATTGCATCTCAATTTATTGTAATACATGTTTCGTGAAACATATCAACTTAGACAATACTAAGTGTAAAAGCAAGAGGAAACTAATAATAAAGAAATGTGTAAGACCACACATATCATTAACTTAGTAACTAAAACATGACACTTGAGATAGAACATCAAAATTGTCGAACTAGCAACATCTAAATAATATGATATCAATATTACACTAAATACCAAGCACAATATCAATATTTAAAATCACGGATGTTTACTAGCCGAATGCTATTCTCCCTAATATTCTACTTATCTATCTCAATGCAACTAACCTCCCTGAAAGAAGTAAGTACTACTACTTCCCCTTTTTTGTCACAAATAACAAAGGAAAACGAGCAACATAATAATAAATAACACACGAAGAAATACACGAATCACGTGATCACATGAACATTTATTTGATTGCTTATACAGATATAATTCATGAACAATGAGCTCTTATAACAAAACTTATTTTAAATCTATATGGAGTAAATTTTATAAGTGACCTACACGTGTAAAGTACCACTAAATTTTGTGAGCAAGATTCAAAACCTTAAATTTTGTTATTTTCCTCGAATAATTAAAGTCAAATCCAGTTCTACTCGACCCTTTTAATCAAAATATCTCATATTTTAATTTTGTATAACTTTTTTTCCCTCTATCTGTGAATGAGAGAGAGAGAGAGAGAGAGAGAGAGAGAGAGTGTGTGTGTGTGTGTGTGTGTGTGTGTGTATTTTCATTAAACTTTTTAAATAATTTTTGTAGTGAGATTTAGGATGATGACTATTAAGTAAGATGAATATAGAGCACTAGATTTTAGATACCCTAGTATGCTTAATAACTTGAGTTATAAAAGCTAAGTATAAAATGCATCCTGCTTTTTTCTTTATTGACATATGATTCAAATATTTTGAAGTTCATTGCTATTTTCTTTGTAAGGAATATACTAAAGCTTATGTCACCTAGTTAAAGGTCAGTCCATAGTCAAGGTCACCTCACCACACTGATGATTGTCGTCCCAAGTCTTACACATGTGATCAAGACTCACTTACAAGAGCTAGGATTGTACATTACAGATAATATATGAAGAAACCTATAACAAGTACTCCAAACAAGTTCTAAACTAAGTCAATGGACATTTTAGTCTAATCCATTCATTTTAATAGTACTCGATCACAAAATAATATGTTTAATGATATCACTTCAAAGTGTAGTAATATTAAAAATCTTTTTTTATTTTTATTTTAAAAAGATAATGCACAAAATGAGAAAAAAGAAGAAGTTAAAGTGCATGCATGAATATGCAGACACCATGAACTTACAAATGCATATACCTATAGACCTACTAAATGAGGTACACAAACACTCTTACATTTAAGAGCAACGCGAGTAACACCACAATTTAATTCATCACTTTGACTTGTGAGTTCACATTTTTCAATTCAGACATTTCTAGAAGAAGAGGTTATCTTAGTCAAGTAACTCATCATTTCAATCAAGTGGCTGATTTGATTAATTTAGGACCTAACATGAGAAATGATGTCATGTTTGTTGTTCCCACCCAAAAACTTGTGACACCTATGTTTTATGTGACCTAACTTACCATAGAAGTGGCACGTGGGAACGGATTTAGGAGCAATTCTAGGTTTCAAGGTTTGAACTTTAGGTTGAGGAACCCTATGTTGTATAAATGATCTAGGTCCAATGACTCCTACACTCTTAGTCTTGGTAGAAGTAGGTACAAACTTAGTTTTAGAAGAGGTAGCGGTATGATAAATTGTTTCTTTACAGCCTAGACCTCCTATATTCCCAGTTGGTTTGTTAAGTCCTAAGATGTTGTCAAACTTCTTAGATCCACTAGAAAAAGATCGAAATTGTACATTAGATTTCTCAAGATTACTCACAAGAGTCTTAACCTTATTTTCTGGTGACTCTTTTACAATCTTCAACTCATTCAAACTTTTAGTTGACTCTTCAAGTTTAAATTCTAGTATCTCTTTTTCTAACTCAAGATCATGCAATTTCTTAAAGATAGAGCTATTTGCCTTCTTCAACTTTAGACTTTCTTCAAATAGCTGGTCAAAAGCCTCATATATATCTTTTTCATCTTTTGATTCTTCCAGAGAAGATTCAATTGTCATCAACTCTCTCATTCTCCTCTACTAGTTCACTCTTAACTATAGAAGTGAAAGTCATATAATTTAAACCCTCATCAAAATTGGAATTCTCACTTTGATCATCGGAGCTAGACTCATTATCAATAACAGTGGCATTCATAGCCTTACCTAGTTTTTTTCTTATAATTTGGACACTCAGCTCTAGTATGTCCAAAATCCTAACTTTCATGATGTCTAAAAGATTGAGACCTCTTCCTGACATCCCCTTTTATCTTTTCTATATTTTTATGAGTCACCCTAAAACTTCTTAGAAGGTCTCTTATTATGCCCAAAGAATTTTTGAATTTCTTAACAAAGTAAGCAAACTTTTCATCCTTAAAGGTGTTAAAATCAGTCTAATCCCTAGTCTCTTCCTTAATAGTGTTGAAGGCTAAAGACTTATTTTTCTTAAATTGTGGTAGGCTAAGTTCGTAGGTTTGGAGAGACCCTTTATGTTGTTCTATCCTAACCGCATCTAGGTCATTGCTTTTCCCAATAGCTGTGACCTTACGTCTAAATTTTTCAAGTATGGTCTCATAACTTTTCTTACAATCTTTGTTTCGAGGACGAGGACGAGGACTCATTCACCTAGGTTAAAACTAGAGTTTACTATGTAATTCAGTTTTACAAAGAACTCATCAAAGGATTCATCATCTTCCATCCTCAACATTTGTAGTTTAGAGTTTTTCACGGTCTTTGTTCCCTCATGTGTGATTTCTAAAATATTTCATGCTTCTTTAAGAGTTTGACACTTGGACACTCGTTTAAATTGTTTCAAGAAAATTTCCATAAAGATGACATGAACACCTCTACTATTCCAATTTCGCTCAACTAAATCATCCTTAGACCGAGTAGAGATATCTGTAGGTGAAACAACACTAACAACAGTTGTAGATGGGACAATTCAACCATTTTCTATACTAACCCACACTTATTCATCCATAAATTCTGAAACGACTCTCATTCTAACCTTCAGTAAGCATAATTGCTTCCATCAAAATATGGAAGAATAAATAGCGATTGACTCGTCTAAACAAAATTGGGCCAAAAATCAATATTAAGCTTTGAACCAATTAAAATAACAAGTTTTGACCCAACTAACAGCTAAAAGAAGGTGAATAGGTGTAATATACAGAATT
>CAIGRO010281151.1:0-15237 GCA_903798355.1 Fraxinus baroniana | reverse complement strand
TCAGGTAAGCCTCAGAAAGGGAACTGTGTCTAACTGGAGTTTAGAAAGGAATTATAAAGTATTGGCAGTAATGAGACGTAATTAATACTTGATTAGAATGTTTAATTAGAGTTTTAAGGGTATTATTCAAAACCATTTCAAAAAAAAAAAAGTACAGGGCCTAATTTCCCCATCAAATAATTGGGCAGAGGGGCCTAATGTTAATTCATTTTATAATCTTTAAGGTTGGGTCCATTTGGTTGTACTTATAACCTCTTTTTTTTTTTCACTTTTTGTAGGAGAATTTCATAAGGAAATTACATTGAGCCCTGTTTGAACCAAATTATTGTAGAATGAGAATGAAAAATATAGTTATTATTGGGGCTCACACGAGAGATAGAAAATTTGAATTTAAATATTGATGTGATGGATAACGGTCATATTTTTCATTTTAATAAGATAATAAAGTAGATCAAACGGGGCCTAATTAGTGTTTGGAAATTAATTTCTAAAAGATTTTTTTCCTTCCTCTTCAACTAAAAATAATAATTTTATAAAATTAATAAAATGATTTAAAAGTATATTTTGAATCTTAAAAGTTTATTTTGACTTCTCAAAAATCATGCTAAACGTGCCATAATTTCTTTTCCACTATTATTAAACTTTTCTTAGGCTGGCGATTCTCATTTCACACACCTTTTTCACCTTTGAATTTTTTTTTTCCTAAATTCTATTTGTAACTTTATGTTCTTTATGACCCATCATTTGTCTTCTAATTGCATCTAATCTAGTCCACATGAGGATACTACTTGTACCTTTATTTTATCAAAAAGGCTGGTCGGCCAGGGTCACTGACCGACCCAAATCCAGGGGGCTGAGGTGTCATAGCCCCTGATGTGTAAGATAAGGGCCCCACATGAATTGGAATCAAGGGCCGAGGTGCAACCACCTCGGCCCCTTGTTTTTTGCTCTGTTTTTGAGCCTGGATGTGGATTTGATATTGGACAATATTTTTACCTATTATTAACTCAAAGTTGCCACATGAACAAATGAATTAAAGTAGTGCAGTGTGGGTGGGTGTCTCGATCTTCCTTAACCAATCCAATATACCAAACACATCCATAATCATTAATTATTTTGATAACATTTTATAAACATGAAAGTCTACTTCATGTCCTAACGAAATTATTCACATCTATACCAACTTTTTCTTTTTTCTTTTTGCTTTGCTTATGCTTAATCATATTTAACTGTACATATCTTTATGCTCATCACTTTTCTTATTCTAATTGCATTTGAATCTATCTAGTGATGGCAAAAAAATCCGCCCTGCCCCGAATGGAGCGAAAAAAATAATTAACTACAAATTTAAAAAAAAACACTAATTAACTGAAAATTTTTGAAGAAGAAAATTAAAAAAATTAAACGGGGCAGGAAACGGAGCAACCCCGCGTCCCGAACCCGCCCCACCTGTCTAAGGTGGGGCGGGGAGCGGGACGGGATAGGGGTGCCCCCATCCCGAACCCGTCTTATTGCCATCTCTAAATCTATCCCACGTGAGGATTTTTCATTACCTTTACCTTCTATTTTATTTGGTGATATTTTATTGTCAATTTTTTACCTATCAATTATAAGTTGTCCTATGAACATGTGAAATCAAGTAGTATAACAAGCGCACAAATCTCGATGTTAAACAATAACATATTAATTAATTAGTCTCGTTCTCAATATATTTGAAGTCGATTACGTGAATTTTTTTTTCCATTTTATTTACTAGATTCACTTGAAGATTCAATATCATATGCCGAACTCGTCTTTAATATTTGATAGCGTGGACCACATTTGTGAGTATTAGAAAATGTAAGGCACATGCTATAGTCAATGATCCTTAGATTTGGTATGCGATAATTAGATTAACGTTGGAGCTCTTTATCGACGGATACCTGTCCTTTTCTTAGGTTTTTTATGGTAACCAAAAGATTAATCACAATAGAACATTTGTATCCTTTGTTTTACAACATTTTTATTACAAAAGAGCTAATTGTGAATAATTCCCACGGAAGGCATATCCGAAAATTCGAGTGAGTGAGGACAGAGTCAATGACTATAATAACGAGAAAGTATCATTATGCATGAAGATAATCAATTCGGTTGTTATGCTCGGACTCTATTATGAATTTCTGACCACATTCACCATAGGGCCCTCTTTAACTTTATTGGCCTCTTATATGCAAACCAATTTATGTTTCACTCTCTCTCCTTCACAGGACCACTACCCCACACCAATACCATGTGTGTATATGTGATACTCTAAAAACTTAGACGTCTTTCTGAAATGAGTCTAACTGAATATCTAAGAATGGACGTTAATGAATAATGATAGTGGTGAATCCTAGCGCAGGCGAGCACGTACGGCCGCTACTCATTTTTTTCTCGACGGAGTCAGCACGGGCGATCGCCCTGGTTCGGGTATTGACTCTGCCCCTGATTCCAACCATATGTTTTAGCTAGATAGAGGGACCGGTCATCTGTTTATGTAAGCATGCCCAGAGTCATATTTGATACGGTGAAATGGATAAAATAAGAGAAAATAACACACGTAAACACCTCTGATCTTGTTTCTTGTGCGGTAGTCCGAATTAGAGGTTTTTTTGGAAAAATATTTAAAACGAAAACCCAATGTAAGAAGTTTGCATAACTCTACTCTTAGGTTCGTAAAACTGGACTAAACAAAATGGAAAAATTCTGACACGAAGTACTAAAATTATCTTAAACTACTGAAGATGTCGCAAACTATAATACTTGGGAAAACAAAAGAAGTATTTTAACTTGATACGGGATTCAAACTAATCCTATAATTAACAGGAATTAAAAAGCATAACTTCTGGTCTTTGGTGAATCTGCAATTCTGAGAGTTTCTTGAATGAGCTTTCGAGCCTTTCTGCTTCTTATTTCTATTCTCATGCTCTCACTCTTTTCAATCTTGTCATATGATTTCTTCATCTTCATACACCTCATCACTTTCGACTTCAAGCTCCCCATCAACCTTTCAAGCCCCATAATCAAAATACTTCAATAATTGTGAAAAGAAGTAGAATTGCTCAGAGAGAGAGAGCGAGAGAGGAGCTTGGGAAGAACCAAGTGTGAGATAACATGAATGGATAATTCTTTATATCAGACGTTTGGCTAAGCTTAAAAACAGAAAATAAAAAAAAATAAAAAATAAAAAGTTACTTTTTCAATAAATACGTATAACATCAACATTTAAGTAATTGTTATGTCAACCGAGCTACTGTGCCAGGTTCGTAAAAGATCTGGCACAGCAATGTTTGTGAGATGGGGTGGGTGGGTGTTTTGACATTTCTGGAGGGTTTTTTAATGAGGGGGTCCTCGAGACCCACCTCATGTGAGATAATCTACAAAATCTGTGAACAAAATCTGGTAGAGTAGGTAAATTCTTGTTATGTTTACCTGAGGTAGTGCAGTGTGTGGCCTTCTGACACCATGGCTAGAATTGTCTTGTCCCATGTCCATGTGATAAAAGACTTGCCTTTCTTAATTTTATACTATGCAGTTTTTGTCTATTTTCATTCAACATACGATGAATCTATATCTAATTATAGAAATTTATGTCTTCTAGATAGATGACAGTGTTAGGAAATATTTTTTAAATCAGAATTATTTTGCCTAAGAATTTGATTTGAGTTAAAGAGCATCTTCAAGATTTCTAAGCCAAGAGTTTTCAAGGTCAAGACTCCATCTCATAAATAGGTAATTAAATCCATCGAATTCACATGTACTGAAGAATGCAAATTAGCTTGGCTGGAGATATATGGGCAATAGATATATAAGAGAGATGATTTAATGAGCAACGATGATCTTCTTATTTGAAACATCGATAATATATCATATCAATTTATTGGTGGGCATCAAATTTAATTCAAATGTTGAGAGCCACCATAAATTTATTTATCAATAAATTGATATATTATGTTATCAATATTTAACATAAGATAAGCTCGGTGATCATTAGATCATTCTCGCCAATCGTGAATCGATATGATATATTACCAGTGTTTAACATAAGATAAATATCAGTACTCATTAGATCATTCATCATATACACAATATATTATCAAAATTTGTGGAAGAAAATGATGTCTTCTCGATTAAATTTGATTCATAGAAGTAGTATTATATTTCATTTTCACTATGTAGACAAAGAGATTTTTTTATACAATAGACTTAGAACATGTTTGGGAAGTACTTATAAACCGTTTAAATTATAAATAGATAAAAATGAATGATGAATAATTGAAAAATACTTGTGAATCCTATAAAATATATGAATAAAAAGTGATTTGACTTAAGATGTTTATAATTTAAGCACTTCCCAAACGAAGTTTAAGTGTAATTTTTCTTTAGCAATCGTAACATGATATTAATTCCATAACGGTAAAACTAAGCCACAATAAATACTATTTTTTTCAAAATTCTTGCCGTTATCAAATGAATATCTATTTCTAGGTATGAGTTACATAAACTATCATGTATATCAACTTTTCACATAAATTCTATTTGAGAGTAGTGTAATACTATTAAGAGAATATTTCATCGTTAGTGCTCAACGTATTGTACACATTGTAATGAAGTCCATAAATTGAGACTCATGAGCAGATTTTCCTATTATTAACTAAAAACTTCGTGTATTTTGAAATTTAGATTTTTTGTCTTGGGAAAATTAACATACTTGCTATTATATGTGATGGGAAGACAAATTTTATAATGAAATAGCCAAAAGTTTATTATTTGTTAGAAATATTAAATTTAATAAATTGTTACAAAATATATATTTTTTTCCCTTTTTAATTAACCACAACAAATTGGAGGGTGTTGTGTGAGTTGACAAAAGGGGTCTGTCAAGTCGTTTTAAAAGCTATAAATATGATTGTGAAATGAGATATAGAAGCACCCATCAATTTGATAAATAAAAAAGGAATTTTGCCTTTTTCTCTTTTTAATTTTATCGTTTTGGGGGTGGTGAAATGTCTTTTTGCAGGCATTAATATCCCAATACAAAACGAAAGCTTTTGAAGAATTGTCAATTTCTTCCCTCAAAAGCTGCACTAATATGGGCAAAAAAGTTTCGAGAAACATAATAATTGTGTTGTCATCGATTATATTTACAAGTATATGTTATATCCGTAAATTACTTGGCATGATCGTGACACAAGGAGTCCCACATTGACCAACTTGACATTTATCGTTCAAATTGGATTGAGCCAATTAAATTAAGTAAGCTTGTGCAAACTCTTATCCGGCTTATACTTCGGCCCGCTTCAACAGCCCACTTGGCCCATATAAAATTATCTATATATGTGTGAATTCATTTTGTTGGATTGTGTGTCCATATATATTATATTTTGCTATGATAAAATAATAATTTATATGTGAATTAAAATGTCTATGATCAATTGTGATAATATAAATTGAGTACTTGTTTTGAGAAGTACAATGTGACACAATTTATATTTTGATCATAAATAATTTGTTGACAACTATAGTATAAAGGTTGACACACCTTGTACTGGAAAATTGTAATGTTGACTGATTCACTATTCAAATTTGTGATTTGCCCTTATAACAAAAATAGTTAAAGGTGATACAAAGACACATGGAGTGTATTAAACGGACCACGTGTCGAGTTTAATTCTATAGCATGACCGTGAGGAGAATTAAATTCCACTTGATATATTTTCGTGATTTTAATGGTTTTTTGATTTACCAATGGATGAGATCAATTTGATTGGTCAAATATCTTGATGAGTTGGGAACTTAAGAATGAGCGAAATATAGAACACAAATTCTTGCCGAGAACGTCACCCTGTAGAGTGACTAATTAAATACTTTTAGTTTAATGGTTAAAATCTGAGCTCGGTGTTTAGCGACTGCTTAACTTCGACATCTATGATCAGTTCGCAAGACCGTTGAAAAAAATGGTACTTAAGTTGGTGAGAATAAATAGATGGGTAAAACAGGCATTTATGCTCATACTTAATTATCGAATCTCGAATGAAGATAATATATATATATATATATATATACGGCATGTCAGAGAAAAGTATTACAAATTTATTGTTTCTGAGACTTATATATTCCAAGAGTTCAGTCTTTTACGTTTAGTGAAAAAATCAAAGACTAATAATTAGATTGGGTGATTTATGATAGATTATACAAGACCTAATTATTGGAGTTTGGATAATATATGTCTGATCTAGTCCATGTGGTAGCTCTATAAAGTATTTGAGACTTAATCAAGGTAATTATAATAGTTTTGGTTTTAATTGTAATTACATAAAGTTTTGTACTTAATTTTAATTCCTATAAAAGTTGTAAACTTAATTATAATTGTAATTGAAGTTTTAGGACTACACATATAATTAAATGTAAACTAATTAGAAGTGAATTTACATTTAATTAAAAAACTCTTATTTGGATTTTATCAAGACCCTTATTTGAAATTGGAATTATTATTTTACATGGATTAGAACATCTTTATCTTTATAAATAGAGATTGGATAGATATAAAAATTCTAGAACAATCAAAACACATAATTCTATAGTGTTCAAATTTGAAGAGAGAAAAAATTATTTTCTTCCTTTATTCAATTGTCCAGTCCAATAATTAGTTCTTGATTTAATTAAAAGAAGTTCACTCATCGGTGTAGTATTGACTTTGAAAAATACCATAGAAGATTTGAAGTATCGAGTTTTTGAAATAAAAAAGCTGGAAGCTCGTGATCTAAAAAGTTGGAAGTTCGTGAATTAGAATTAATTCAAGAATTGATTATTGATTTTAGGTAAAAATTCAAATCATTTATCCTTGATATAACAAACACGTAAACATCTAGACGATCTTATTTATTGAAAATAAATTTTTTATTTCTGGGTAATTCTACTTCCGCCTTCCAACAACTGGTATCAGAGCAATCTAGATCGTTCACGTGCTTGTTATTTCTAAATCTTGATTGCATATTCTAGTCAAGCGATGTCTATGAATAATTTACTATATTTTGATTGGATTATTGAATTATTTTAAACTGTGAACCAATTATTTGTGGACAGTTCTTGATTGCAATTCGTTATTTCATGTCTGTAACAAGATAGGCGGATTACGATTCCATCATCTTGATTTAATTTTCATTTCAGTTAGATTCAAAATTGTGAGCCTAGAGGACACAGAAATTATGTAATTCTGTAATTGTGGAATCTTTTAAATTGGTTGAAGATTGAAGACAAAGACTTAAAAACACTGGACGAAGAATTCAAAGATTTACCCAAAAAAAATGAATTTTGTATTTGTAGACAATGGACAAAATTTTGTCTACTACACACAGATTTATATATTTAGAGCATTGTCTCTGCTTAGTTTCATTACAACTACTTATACTGAGAACCTCGCCTCTACCCAAAAGTCAATGCATTATATGAATATCTATACATGAATTTGGGGGGACTATAGTGATAACTTTATATTATTCTTGCTAGCATATGCATTATATTATTGTTTTAAAGTACATATATCACGTTGTCTACATTATCAATAATGTTACACTAAGTTGTGCAAGCATATGATCTACTGTGATGCATGATAAACCTTTTGCACATTATATTTTGTTACGATGCATGATGACATTATATTTTGGAGATATTTAAACTATCACTATTTCTCTTTATTTTCATTATTTTGGGTTAGTCCACATTACAGATGAGATGTCATCAGAATTTTGACAAATTATATGTGACATCCTTCGAGGCAATCTATAAGTCCTCACTTATTTAGACTCACATAGATATTTATAAGGCTGTTTGGAAGTCCTCATGTATTAGAGTGATTTAGGCAATTCGTATATCTTTACCTATTTAGGATCAATGTATATTTTCAAGACAGTTTGTAAATCCTCGTTTATTTGAGCTACTCATATTTCTAAGGCAATTTGTAAGACTTGTCTACTTGACAGCTTATATTTCGAAGTCTGGCCCGTACATGAATGTACGACTCGGACTTGGGAGATTATTGTTATATTCATAAATTGCGTGACGTGATCTTGATGGAGGGGTTCTTTCATTGGCTAACTCGGTATTGATTATTCAAATTGGATTGGGCCTATTAAATTAAGTAACCTCGTGCAACCTTTTATCGGGCTTATACTTCATCCTGCCTCAACAACCCACTTGGCACCATATCCATTTCTATGTGTGTGTGAGAATTCATTTCTCATAAGGTATGTTCTCTAACCCTAATCAAATTCCATCTCCCATCTCTTGCCCTCATTTGTTCGTCGGACCGTCGAGTTGACCGTCGGAGTGTCAACGGCCGTTGGACCCTTTTTTCAACCTACAGTCTTGTATGAGAATCATTTCATTTTTATTTTTATTTACTAAAATTACTCAGTATTTTAGGACCTATTTGATTCCCATTAGATTATTTTATGATTTGTTATAGAATTATTTTCAACTATACATTTACACAATAAAATATTTTACACGTTTTCTCAAATTTTTTTCATATCTTTTAACTACACATTCTTCTATAAATACTATTCAAAATTCATTTTTTTTCTCCAATTAATGAGAATCAAATAGATACAATATTTATAAATTTATTAAACTTTTCCTATACTAAGGCCCTGTTTGGTGTCAAATCATTTATCAAAAATGATGTTTTGAATAATGAAATTTTGGAGAATATATAGTTAGAAAGTATGGAAATTTTTTAGGTTTATGTGCGAAATATTTTATTATGTGAATGTATGGTTAAAAATAAGAATGTAGGGGAAAAAAAGTTTTAATTTAAAGGGGATCAAGGCTAAAATAATAATAATAAAAAAAAATCACCTCTTTGCAAGTGGAATATATTTTCGTATTTATCTCTCGTTCTTCTTATTTTAAATTAATACTGGCATGTTACACAAACAATCTTTAAAAAATATCAATTAAAATCCAAGTAAATTATCAAATTGAAATAGTTTTAGAATTATTCTTAAGAAAGTGTCAACCCCCAATCCTTGAACATGGTGGGCTCATGTTGTTTGGTTTGACTTTGCTCCTGCCTAACGTTTATTCCGTAAGTAATAATTATTAAATTTCAAATTGGCAGTGTCACGTCCATGTTCCAACCATCTTCACCAAATCTCTTTATTCTTTATTTCTTATTTTTGCCATAAACAGCATTAATGTTCTTATTACAATTAGAAAACCTCTTAGCTTCATTTTATGAACTATGTTTCCTACTACATAGGCACTTGAGACAGTTATTTTGACTTTTAAAATTTCAATAAAGAGGATTTATAAACTAGGAAATGGATCACATGGCAACGAGGCAAACATAAATTATCTCAGGGCTCAGGGTCAACAAATCTTGAGAATCTATGTCGACTGGTCATTTTAAATTGAATGATGAGGAAACCATATATCGTACAGATCCAAAGGTGGAGCTTGATCCAAGGGTCTGAAGCCCTCTCAAATTTCCTGACTTTTTTGTTTTATTTTATTTTATTTTATTTTATATATATATCCTTAAACGAAACCAAATATACATTTAAACATTTTGCTTATCGACATTAGAGCAATGGTAGCCTAGTGATAAAAGTTTTTTTTATTTTGCTACCTTTGGTTTTATTTCCATCTTTTTTACATAATTTCATTAACTTTATCGTTATATTTCCTCACGAGATTGATGCACACTCCGTGTGATGACCAAATCAGAAATGAATCCACGAGTTTTAGATTAGTTTTAACCTTATATTGTACCCGCATTTCTGGACGAAATAAACTTCTCATTTTTCTTTAGCTAGAGGTCGGGCCTAGCTCATCCTAAGTTATACTATTTTATTTTTGTTTTTAATAAAATACGTCACAATGTTTAATTTAAAAAAAAAAAAAAAACTTTTTTTTTTTTGTTCCTTATTGTTTTCTTTAAACTGCTTTTTAAGTTTAGTGTTATTTTGTCATTTAGTTTATTTAGAATTCTTTGTAATTTTAGTTTTAATTCATCGTGGTTTTTTTTAAATCATCTTTCAATTAATAAAATTCGTGAGTTTATTTTTTCATAATTTGATGAATTTCGAGTTCCGCGTTCTTAATATTTTTGCTTGAACTCATTTTTTGCGGTGCGTCATTTTACATGGCTTATTCAATAAGAATATCTCTGTATACAATATTTTTATGTGATTAGTAGTATTTGATTTGACTAAAACGTTTGTAGTTGCCATGGAAATTCTTCTTGATAGTGCAATATATTACTGTCCATATGAGAATACATATCATGGAAGATATATTTTGACATGAGATAAAACAAAAAGAAAAAGGAAAAAAAGGAAACAATAAAGAACTAATTACAATCATATGCTTAAATTCTTGAAATATTACAAATAAGTCCCAAACAAAAATTAAAAATCAAAACAAAAATAATTTTAATATTAATAAAAATCCAACCCAACCCAACCCACCCCACACCAGAACCACCACCCCAACCAAAAAAATTCCAACCGCCATCTCCGTCTTTAAACTGTTTTTTAAGTTTTAGTGCTATTTTGTCATTTAGTTTATTTAGAATTCTTTGCAATTTTAGTTTTAATTCATCGTGGTTTTTTTTAATCATCTTTCAATTAATAAAATTCGTGAATTTATTTTTTCATAATTTGATGAATTCCGAGTTCCGCATTCTTAATATTTTTGCTTGAACTCATTTTTTGCGGTGCGTCATTTTACATGGCTTATTCAATAAGAATATCTCTGTATACAATATTTTTTATGTGATTAGGAGTATTTGATTTGACTAAAACGTTTGTAGTTGCCATGGAAATTCTTCTTGATAGTGCAATATATTACTGTCCATATGAGAATACATATCATGGAAGATATATTTTGACATGAGATATTATTTGTTCTTGGGCCTTGTTGATTGTCTTGTTGCTCGTGGGATAACTGAAAGGATGTGGAGAAAATATTTCCCAAATACATTACTCTACTTTCAAATTATTAAAAATTGTTCATGATTTCTTGAAAAGTCCTATTAACAGCTTCAATTGCCACTCTCTTTGCCATTGGAGTTTCATCATATAATTTCATTTTATTACACCTATATTAAAAACAAAGTCGTTGAGTAAATAATTCGAAAGAAGCTTCTTCCGCAATAGATATTAGCATCTATTTGAGTGACATTTAAAATACATCGAGTAATATCATAATGTGAAAAAGGTTCAGACATTATGCAATTATCGTGGAATTCTAAATCTCATAGATTGCACCTAGTTTTACACTATATATATAAAAAAGCTTCTAATAAATGATGGTGATAATTGTATTATTCTTTATCAATTTCCCAACGTACAAATCTAGAATATCACGCAATAATCTTTTTTTTTTTGCTTCTTGTTTAGTACTATGTTCGTAGGAGGATCCTTCTCAAGTCCTTGAATTACTTCAAAATATGCTCAATCTACGGTTCATACAACCAAATTATTGCTCACCTAAAAAAAATAGAATTTATAACTATTCACAAAAAAATCGTCAAAAGAAAAAGCCCGTCAAATAAATTTCAAAAATGTTAATGAGTAAAATGTCTAAATATTAGTGAAAATGGTTTAAATAGTTGAGAGATTAATTCATTTACGTTGAATACTCATGAGAACAATTAAATACTTTCATGAACACGGAATTTAATTATTTTGAATTAATAAATATAGAAAAAATAATAGTTTTTATAGTCGTGATCTTGAAAATTAATCTATACAAAAGGGTGTGTACGTGAACTTGGAGAATAATTTGTATCATAAATTAAATGTATAATTTTAAAAATAAATAAGTGTAAAATATAATTTATTTACTCCTAGATCAATTAAATAAGCCCGAGAATATATATATTGTACATGAACTTTGAAAAATTAATCTCTTTTGATAAATTTATATATTCACCAAACCCATTAATTACATACGTAGCTAGTGCAAGGCAAAGGGTATGAAGAGGGGTGGATATATGGTTTTAAATTAATAAATTGTTGATTATTGGATATATAAATGGTTTAGGGAGTGTGAGAGGATTTTTAATTGGAAAATTAATACACATTGAAAACAATATTATGGGGTTTTAAAGGAATTAATTGTTAATTATTGAGTATATGAATGGTTTAGGGAATGTGAGAAGATTTTTAATTGAAAAATTAATACGCATTGAAAAATAAAAAGTAAAGCATTATTAAAATAATTAAATTGCAGTACAGCTAGAATTATCCAAAAAATGATTCTCACATTTCCTTTGGCCTTGTTGATTGTCTCGTTGCTCGCGGGACAATTGAAAGGACATGGAGAAAATCTTTTCCAAATATAATTAATCTAGTTTCAAATGATTCAAAATTGTTCGTGATATCTTGAAAATTCGTGTCAGGAGCTTCGATTGTCACTATCTTTGCCATTTGAGATTCATCGTATAATTTCATTTTATTAGACATATATTAAGGACAAAGTTATTGAGTAAATAATTCGAAAGAAGCTTCTTCTACCGTAGATATTAGTGACTGTTTGAGTGACATTTAAAGTACATCTAATACTATCATAATGTGAAAAGCTCGGGCATAACATGCAATTATCGTGGAATTTTGAATATCATAAATTGCACATAGTTTTACAATTTCAAAAAAGGCTTTCGACAAATGATGGTGATAGTTATATTAATATCTCTATCTATCAATTTCCCAACGTACAAGTCTAGAATATCAAGCAGAACATCAAGCAATAATTTTTTTGCTTCTTGTTTAGTACTCTACGTGTAGGAGGATCCTTCTAAAGCCCTCGAGCTCTTTCAAAATATGCTAAATTTATGGTTCATACAAATTTCTCGCCTAAAAAAATAGAATTTGTAACTATTAAAAAAAATCTTCAAAAGAATAAGCCCATCAAATAAATTTTGAAAAAAAAAGTTGATTAGTAAAATATCTAAATTATTCGTGAAAAGGGTTTAAATAGTTGAGAGATTAATTCATTTACGTCGAATACTCATGAGAACAATCAAATACATTCATAAACATGAATTTAATTCATTCGAGTTAATGAATGTAAAAAAATGATAATTTATATACTCGTGATCTTCAATATTGAACTATACAAAAGGGTGTGTACGTAAACTTGGAAAATATTTTGTATCATATATTTAACAAATAATTTTGAAAATAAATAAGCGTACATGAATTTTAATAATTTATTTACTCCTAGATCAATTGAATAGTCCCGAAAATATATAAAATGTACACGAACTTGGGATAATTAATCTATTTTGAAAATTTTATTCACCAAACCCACCAATTACATATGCACATGTTTGCTAGTGCAAGGCAAAGGTTACGAAGATGAGTGAGGGGCTTCAAAGGAATTAATTGTTGATTATTGGGTCTATATGGTTTATGGAATGCGAGAGGATCTTTAATTGGAAAATTAATACAGACTAAAAAATGATATTATAGGGTTTTAAAGGAATTAATGTTAATTATTGGGTATATCCATGGTTTAGGAAATGTGAGGGGATTTTTATTTGGATTAATATATATTGAAAAAGTAAACTAAACTAAAAATGAAAAGCTAGGTAATTGAAAGTTATTAATTCGACCCTAAAATTACCTAGAGCAGGATGAATAGGTGAATCACGTGGAATTAAAATCATTGTTGGTTAATATTGCAACAAACCACAAAAATGATTACCACGCGAATTAACTACCCTATGTTGAATTGTCGGTTTGTATGAAATCAATAATGTAAACAATACAAAGAATTGATGACTGAAAAAACCTTTAATTGGGTAAAAACTCTGGGACCAAATTAGTAGTATCTACTATAGATAATAAGAACTTACAATATGATCTAGTTTAGAAAAACATTAGACTCGTCGATCTAATTCCTACAATCTCCAAAACTCGTTGGAACGTGCTTTACTCACACTTGCTTCCGTTCTTCTGGAAATGCCTATCTCATGTAGATCACCAAGAACACCTTGTTCTTATACTCTTCCTACGAATCTGGTCCAACCTCCATCAATCTTTAGCAATCTCGGAAAGTTATTGAAAAATTATCTTTTTGTTTATGTTTAGAAAGTGAATGTTTTGGATTAATTATATTTGATGTTTTTTCGCACCTTGTGGTTGATTGATCTCAAAAACCAAATGTTTAATCTCAATGCAAGGATATGTTTTTGAATCTTGGAACGATATTATGAAGATGTATTATAATAATTTTATAATAAGAGATATTTAGGTAGTATAAAATAGATAGAACTCTTTGAAAAACACGAATTAGTGTTTCTCAAAAAACATCGTCGTTCGAGTGCTAGACTAACGACGATGAGTGACAGGTGTGTTGCTCAAGCGAGAGCCGGACGAAAATGAATCTACTTTTTTTGCTTGAGTATCAGTTAGGCAACAAGCTAATGTAAATCCGACGACTCTTTCTCCATATTTCATATTTGAACACAAAGACTCCTAATTTATCTATAAAACCCCCCAAAAGATTCCTTCACTTTTAAGACTCTTTTGTAATAATCATTTTGTCTAAAAAATTGTCAATGCAATATAAGTTCTAACATTATTATTGAAATAATTGAATTGTAGTAAGATTAGAATCGTCCAAAAAATGATTCCTATTTGAAGTGATATTTAATATGCAAGGCAAAACCTATAAAGAAGGGTGGAGGGTTTTAAACGAATTAATTGTTAATTATTGGGTATAAAAATTGCTTTTGAAATGTGTGAGGATTTTCATACACACTGAAAAACAATATTATAGGGTTTTAAAGGAATTACAAAAAAAATTGATTATTACTTGATGTGACATTTAATATGCAATGGCTAGGACTATTCGTGGATCGGTTCGGTTCTGCTCGATTCCAAAATTTTTGAGTATTTAATAAATGGACCCGTCGGGTCTAAATATAATTATGGAACCGTTCGAGTTCGGTTCGGTTAGATTCCTTTCGATTCCATGCCATAATTAAATTTTTTAACATTTACAGCAACACTATATAAATATAACTAATAACATTTCATTCGTAACTTTTACAAATTAACATAGCCCAATTCAAAAATATATAAATAACTAGCTGTCGAATAACATTAATTCAATGCATACAAATACCAAAAAGTAGATATTAATATTAAAATGTCGGTGATCCATATTAAAAAATTGAGGCCCAAGGCTTAAAATTATGAAATG
>CAIGRO010281131.1:0-10597 GCA_903798355.1 Fraxinus baroniana | reverse complement strand
AGTGTGTTTGAATTAACCTCTTTGGCAGAATGTCAATAGCTGCTCCAAGAATAGCTAAAAAGGTAATTTAAGAATAAATAAATAATTAGTAAGTGTATACAAAAAAAAATAGTAAGTAGTTAAAAGAAGGTATTTTAGAAATTACATATGTTTGTGTTTGTATCCATGTAATCTTGCACCAGATGAAAAGGAGTAAAAACATATGTAGAAGATAGTAGTGCACTATAATATTCTCCAATCTCTTGTATTCTAGTTGTTCTAGAAATTGTCCACTGGAATTTGCCAATACTTTCTCGAAATTGAGGTGGTGTGTACTTCACCGTTGCATTAGATATCANTTCTAGAAATTGTCCACTGGAATTTGCCAATACTTTCTCGAAATTGAGGTGGTGTGTACTTCACCGTTGCATTAGATATCAAATATGTTTTAGATAGAATAAATCGATCTTCAAGAGCTAATATATTGTGATCGAAAATAGTAGCATGCACCTTATTTCCCTTTTAAAAAAAATGTATGAATTTTATTAATTAAATAAGAAAGATACAAGGAATAACATATGAAGTTAATTAATTAAAAAATATGAGAAAGTATACCTCAGTGTCTATTAATGTCATCTTTAAGAATCGGGTAGAATCATTTCTAGTAGATTTCGGTGAACTCTTTTCAGCTACAATAACTTTGGCAGTCCAGTCACTTTGGCCAGGGTGAATATTAGGGATTGTTTTACAGCTGTTACTCATTTTCCTTTCCTTGAAGAAGAAAATATGGTTAGACATATTGAAATCATCATCAACTTAAAAAAAAAAAAAAAAAAACTGAAGTTAAATATGTGAAGTAAGTTTAACTTACAAAGAAGAAGAAGAAAGTAAATGCAGGTAGTAGGAAGGAAATGAAATTATTTATACACCAAAGCTGATCAGTGGAATAGTACTGATGATTATTGTTTTTGCTTTTCCATTTCCAAGAATAGATTTCTTTTCTAATCTTCGTCGAGATGGAATGGTATGGCATGAAGAGTCAAATCAATCAAATAAAGCAAGAGATAGTATTTTAGATTATATAGATATTGGGAAAAATAGAATATAGATTTGTTATGTCCTTTACTCCCGTAAAAATGAGTACAGTGTTTGAAATGAGATATTAATCATTTTTATAGTGATTTGAAATCAAAACAAACGTGTAAAAAAAGTTACTACAAGGTAATTTGTAATTCTAAGAGTTTGGTTGTACAATGATATCCAATGAACGTAGGTGTATCTCAGTGATGGAGGAACAGGGCATGGAAGCAACGGTGACTCCGTGCGAAACGGAGGCACGCATGTGTGCCTCCGTCTCCCACAGAGGCAACTGTGCCTCCGTGCGAGTTCAGACGATGCGGAAGGAGCCACTACCATCCACGAGACTAACACCTATATTTCTACACAATCTGCTACGGGAAAATATGTGCGAAAGCATTTAAAAAATACTCCACACAAGGAGGCGACACTCGTGTGTAAGGAAGAGGCACGTGCGCCCTCTATGGTCAAGGAGACACCATCACCCATTGGAGTTCTCCCTTGATCCAGGAACTTCTGACTCTACAAGAACAAGAATACGTATGAACTCACCTCAAAAGTCAAACAGAAAGAGGAGAAAGAAAAGGAAAAGATTGGACAGGGAGTGCAAAAATGATGAAGGTGGGAAAAGATGAGAGTCTCGAGGAAGGAAGGAAAAGAAGAGAAAAAGAAAAAGAAAAACGAAGAAGGAGAAGGAGAAGGTGAAGGTGAAGGAAAGAGAAGAAAAAAATTACGAAGATAGCACATCGCGATACGTGGAGCCAAATGTTTAGCCACTTTTATATTGTAGTGAAACTAACTAATATGGACTTTTATAGATTAGTACATGATTAATGGAAGTCTTGGTCAACATTTTAAACATTTATACAAAGACTTTTATGTGATTTATTTGACTTTTAATGACTTTCGTCTTTTAAAATAAAAATTTAAAAAACTATGTTTTCATGTCAATAAAAAAAAATAAAATTAGAAGAGTCTAGAATCTCTAGATTGAATACATTTTTGGGATAATTGCAGCAGCAGTATCAAACATTTCATTTAATAGCAAATTTTGTCTAAACCTTTAATTTGTGTCACTCACGGTACCAACCTTTCATTTTTGTCACTAAGGTACCAAACTTTTCAAAATGTCCACAACTGAGGTCCAAATAGATGGTTTCTATTAGTTTGACTATTAGTTGACCAAATAATTGATGATTAACTAACGGTCAACTTAACATAAATCATATATTTGGACTTCAGTTGCGAACATTTTAAAATATTTGGTATTGTTTGTGGTAAAAATGAAAAGTTTGAACAAAATTTACTACTAAATAAAAGATTTGATATCGTTGCTGGAATTATCCTAACAATTTTTTCTTTGAAAATGAAACTTTCTAAAATTTCCATACGAGTTGACATCGGGGATTTGAACGTGACAAAGAAATGAATGATAATCTGTGTGACAAGTGGTAGAGATTGGGGAGATGGGTGAAAACTTTCTCGTATAAACGAACAACTTGTTTGTAAAGAAATAGAAAAAGGTGAATAATTTCGAAGCAAAGGGCATTGAAAAATAAGCGTAATCATCTGGAAATTTCCAGGAAATAGCCGAAGCGCTGAATCTCAACTGCATTTATACTTTTATAGATTGCATCTTCAACGCCTCTTTCAGAATTTCGATTTGCGTGAGATTACTAACAAAGAAATAATGGAATCGTTCACTTCGTTCTTTGAATCGCAATCTGCCTCTCGGAACAGTTGGAGTTACGACTCTCTCAAGAATTTCCGTCAGATTTCCCCTACTGTTCAGACCCATCTCAAGCAGGTTCCTTTTATGCGTGTCTCGAACTTATTCTTTTGGATTCTTGGGAAATAATCGATAGTTTGATGTCTAGAATTGAATAATTTTTACCCTTCTGATTTTCACTCCCTTTCAGTTTAAGTTATTGGAATATTATGGTGTCCCTGTTTATTAATTGAACTGATTTCTTAAATCTTTAATTTGGTTTATTTGTAGATATTTGATCTTATTTCTCATCCTTCTCAGTATCTATGTTTCTTTTGTGATATCTGATCTTTGGTAATGTGAAAATTATGGTCAGTGCATGTGATTACTGGAAATTTGGGTTTACAATTCAGAGGGGAAGTTATATATTGGATTGCCTGGTTGTAGGTTTATCTGTTGTTATGCTGTGCATTACTTTCATCAGCGGTTGGAGCTTATCTTCACTTCGTTTGGAACGTTGGTGGATTCTTCACAACCATTGGATGTATGGGTAGCATCATTTGGCTACTCTCTGCTCCTCTTTACCAAGAGGTATTTCTTTTCTTGTTTCCTAGTTTATTTTTCAAATATACAGTATCATTTGGATTTTAATTTATTGCAATTGTCTCAATTATGAACAGAAAAAAAGGGTTTCACTTCTTATGGCAGCTGCACTCTTTGAAGGGGCATCTGTCGGTCCTCTGATCAAATTAGCCATTGACTTCGACCCTAGGTATGTCCTCCTTTAGCTTGCCTGGTTTTTGAGTTTTGTTATGAATCTTTTGCGATTAGAAGCACATGATATGTTTCTTGCTTTGCTTTGCTAAACATTTGGGTTGCGTTTACTGCACTGGATGAGGACTTTAGAATAAAAAATATATTAGGAGTACTAGGCCTATGGTATTAGGTGCATAGTATTATTTGATTTTTCATTTTAAAATAATGCCATTTACTATATCTTTTCCTATCGGATCCAAAACCCATATCTACGCTCCGCATTATGTTTTATGATTTATAGTGCAAATCACATTCTTTTGAATGAAAAAATAAAGAATCCATTATGATTTTATACTAAATTGTTTATAAAATGTAATCCGGTGCACTAAATGCAAATTTGTTGTGATTGACTTCTGTATTTATATTATAGGTCACCTTGTATGTTGTATTCAGATGCAATCGCCTCATGCTTATTGTATTTCAATAATCTAAAAGTAATACGCAGGCGAATTTTATAAGAGAATGTTATGCTTTTATTGTTTTTTGCGTCAGTGGAAAAATAATCCGTGAGGCTTTTACTATGTATGTGCTCCGTTTCATGACATCTTTTTATTTGTGAAAAACGTCTACATAAGTGAGAAACAATTTGGATTCAGTTGTCTTATTCTTCAAATTCATTGTTCAATGGATTCGAACTAACGTCCTTTTTATGGTATAGAAGGAATACCTACTTTAGCTTTGAGAATATTTGAGACTTGCTATCCCTTGCATTGACCCTTTATAGTGCGAGGTCAGAACCCTGTTTAGACTTGCATGACGCAATTGAAATACAGTTTTATAATAAACCACTTGAAGTTAGTTATTTGGTTGAACTATTTCCCTATCCTTCTTTGGTTAATTTCAGATGATGGCTTATAATCACAATTTATTCCTTTCTGTAGCATTGTTGTTGGTGCTTTTGTTGGTTGCGCTTTGGCTTTTGGTTGTTTCTCAGCAGCGGCCATGGTGGCTAGGCGTAGAGAGTACTTGTACCTCGGGGGCTTACTCTCTTCTGGTCTCTCTATGCTATTCTGGCTGCAATTTGCATCTTCAATTTTCAGTGGCTCTATGGCTCTGTTCAAATTTGAGGTTCTGAATTGTTCCTCTCGTTTCACTCTGCCTGATGTAAGGATAAAATCAGCTCTAACGGTTTCATAACTTTCTCATTCTCTTTCAGTTGTATTTTGGACTTTTGGTGTTTGTGGGCTACATTGTGTTCGACACTCAGGATATAATTGAGAAAGCACACTCCGGAGATTTGGACTATGTCAAGCATGCCCTCACACTATTCACTGATTTTGTTGCCATCTTTGTCCGAATCCTCATTATCATGGTAAGTGGCTTCTTTCTTTGATGAGGGAGAACAGAACACATCTCATAACAATAAGGATTTGCTATTTATCTATCTGTAATATAAACTGTCTGGACAATTTATGGTACAGTTGAAGAATGCATCTGACAAGGAAGAGAAGAAGAAGAGAAGGAGAAACTGAGAGTTTCCTTGTGCTGCGAAAATGGAGACGTCGTATATTCGATGCGATGGATTATAATACTTGTCCTTGAACTTCTTCACCTTTGAAATGTTGTTAATGGTTTACTTCCAAGTTTACAGTTCTGTGTGTTGACTTGTGCCCATGTGGCTGATGGTACATTTTGTATGTTTTTTCTTTCATGGACATAAGAAGATGAACTTACTATTTATCTACACAATTCGTGGGAACATAGCTTAGAATCGATTCAATGGAGTTGAATGGGGAGGACTACTGCCAGCATAAGACTGATTCAATGGAGTTGAATGTAAAAATTCTAATCATATTTCAGGTTATTTGTGACTTCATTTCATAAACATAAAAGAAGTGTGGGGAAATTAGAGGGACACCTCGTTTCGAATCATCCTAATGCATACAAAACGTAATGTGTATTGATGATGAATGCCAATTATGACAAGGGCTGATTTTTGGACATTCTTTGACTATCGCGAACTTAATAAAATTTTGACAGAATTTTTCTTAAATTGTACAAGATCAACTTGAAAAGTTACAAATTTTCCCAATTATATAGTTATGGTCCGTTTGGTATGATTTGTGCTTTTACTTTTTGTTTGGAAATTAATTTTTAAAAGAGTTTTATACTTTAGAAGTACTTTTATAGGAAGTCACGTTGAATCAGTTTCCTCTAAAAACTATTTTAAATAGAATAAACTCTTTCATAAAATTAGCCAAACAAGTCTAAAAGCGACTTTTGGGTCTCAAAAATTTCTTTTGAATGGACAAAAGTATGTCAAATGAGTCCTTACTTTTAAAAGGGGGTTCTCGTTCTTCAATTTATATCTCAATGAGTCAAAGATATACAAAATTAAACAACTATTATAATCTTACAACGAATTAGAAGTGTTAAATGGGATAAATTGAGTCAAGCTACTCTGCTTGTTGCTCATCGAGCTAGGTTCACGCTTATTTATGGAGAGAGTCGTGCAAGAGTCAACTTACTCAGTCGAAATGTGATTTAGTTGACAAACCGTATATGAACTATGTATATTTTTATATTGAAGTTGCTTTTGAAACTCGACGTACAAGTCACGCAAGAAAAATCATTGCCGGCTCACTCGCAATTGAGACGAGTCGGGTCGAGTCAAGCTGAGTATATGAGGAACGAATCTCTCCGCTGAACTCCCTACATGAATTACATATTAAAAGAATAAAAACCAAAAACGATGCAAATACAAATACAAACGCTGCCTACAAAAACCGAAGGGAAAAAGTCCACCTTCCCCAGTCACCCCAGCTGCATTCCCATTCCCATACCATAGTATTATCGTTTGGATTTCATACTGTAAGTTAATCCAATTATTAGATTTGGAAGAGTGAAATTATGAATAAGTTAATTGATTTTGGGAGAAAAGCCATGTTCTACGTTAGGGTTCTTTCGGGCTACGAAGAGCGCAGAATCCGATCTTATCGTTTACAGCTCCAACAACGCCTCCAACAGGTTTGGTTGTTCTTACTCTTTTATCCACTCTGTAATTTTACTTTTCAATCTTTATTTATAAACATGAATGAAATTATTTAATTCGAGAATTAAATAATTAGTGTAATACAGAAGATGATGTGCTTCACATAATTTTTCTCTTATGGGGTTTTGGGCAAATAATGAATATTTGATGGATAAGGATTGTACAGAATGGAATTTTGCTTCTGTAATTTGAAGTGAATTTAATTTATTGTGCATCATCGAGCAAATGTTACAAGTGAAACCCGTTGAGTAACTTTTGTCAGGCTTCAATTAGAGTTCTCATGATTTTGATTCTTTTGCTGTGCGATCTTGTCTGTGAAAGTCCGTGCTAATTTTTATTTTTTTATGATTTATGTTTCAAACAAATTTAATTCCCCGTCTTGTTTATCGAAATAGTATATGATTACTATTGACGGGAAGTACTGTTGGTGGTTTCTTGTTTCTTGAATATCTAAGTCCTGACATTTCCCGTTCAATATTCCCTTTCCTGTAAACAGGAGGTCTTTCTTTATGAGGGGTGGGGGTGGGGGACTCTTTGTAAATAGTTGAATTTTTCAGGTTCAGTTGTAAATATTTAAGCTCCAAACTGACTCTTGCTGCATTGCTTGTTCCTCATGCAAAGATTAATACTTAATTTTCGCCTTCAAGAATCTGTCCACAAAATGCATTGGCAAGTTATCAAACTTCATCGAAATATTTCTATTTAGCTGTAAACGAGTGGATTTAAAATATCATATTGGGCCAAAATGGTTCTATTAGCTCTGTGAACATGTCACATTCTAAAATGTAGATATAGTTATGTTAGATGCTCTGATGCTTGACATATTGCTTACAGTAAATTCATATGTTGTGTATCTGTATTCTTAAATTTTGTTTTCCAATGTGCTTATCCTTTCATTCTTATATATGACTAGGCACAAGAGAGGAAAGCAGAAATCAGAAAGGTCCCTGAACAAATAATTTTGTCAGAGGTGCGGCATATGGTCGAGGAAATGAAAGCTTTGAATAAGAAGTTAGACGAAACCGTGAGTTTACTTGTCCTGTTAATCTGGCTACATTTCCCTTTACTGTATGATAAACCAATTTCGGAACTTGTGATTCGTAATTTTTTGGTTATGCCACATGGTTTCGCATGTTAGGGAGGATGTTTGTGAAATGTAAATAGGGTGCTTTGGCGTTTAATATAAAGCTTGTGCACACATTGGTTACACCAAAGAGAAATGTGATTTTGGTTGTCCTATGACTTATGATTGTGGAAATGCAATATTCCCATAATATGGGTGAATTGTCAGAATCATATAAGGAAACATGAGTTGGATGGTAAAGATAAACTGATATGTGATTATAGCTCCATGGGGATCGTGTGGTTGTATGATGGCAGCATGTGGAATTAATTGATTAATTTTCTTGACACAGTCTAAAGTTCAAGATGCTTTGCATATTCTGTGACTTTTAATGAGCCCTATAATGGTGTGAAAAACTTTATGAATGTACATTATAATGTCATTTACTAGAGGTTGACAATTTCTTGTATTTTTATTTTTTAGGCTTCTTAATTCTAGTAGAGACTTTTGTGCCTAACAAGTCCCTATGAGAGAAGCCTTCTCATTCATTTCATGCTGGGCAGCACCCTGGTTACCTGTTTCACCCCCCGAGTGCTTGAGGACAGCCAAGGAGAAACATGTAGAGCTAACTTGAGCACGCTATATACTAACATATTTTGACCAAAAAAGGCCATTCTCAGTATTTAGGAACATAGAGCAAGTGTGTTCATATTAAATCATGCATTTTTAGATATTTTTATCTCTGTTTGTCTTTCTATTTTGACGTGGTGTTATACTCCCATTTCTGGAATTAGGTAAGATATAGTTTGTTCACGTCAATATACCTTGCAGTTATATCCTGCAAGTCTATAAACAAGTGCTTGATTCCACACAGCTAACAATTATTCATTCTTCTATACCATTAATCATTTGAAGTTTATTCCTCTCCAAGTTTAATTTATTTCTGCTGGTAATAAATAAGATTTAAGCACTTCTGTTCTCTAAACCAATAATACCAATTTTAATTAAAAGTGCAACCCTTTCTTGTTGCCTTAAATAAATGTAATGCATTTTTATTGGAAGAATAATTTTGTATCTTCCTGTTGACGTGCTGTAGTAATCATGAATTTGGTTATTAGAATAAGAAAGGAAGTAAAAATTGTCTATGTTACAATATATTCTCTATTCAGAATATTCTTATGGATTCAAGAGTTGCACTGCCAACAAAGACCTTTGTCGTAGGGCTTGAAAGATTCTGTTACTGAATGAAATTGGCTCTCCTGTGTTTACAAAGCATTAAATCAGGCACATACATTTTCACATGCAGACTCACATACATATAACACGTGCGTGTAAAAGGTGTTTTCTTGAACAAGTATATAGATAGATATATAAGAATAGAATGCTCAATTTTTTGCTGCCTACTGGTTACCTTTTGTGTGGCTCTAGTCAGTGGTTGCCCAAATGGTGTCACCCTGTCATTATGAGCTTATCCATTCAATGACAACAAATCGCTTTTTGGTATATCTGCACCGGTTGATATTTATGAATTCTTGTTTCGCATACAATTAGAATATTTGTCAAGATCTGATCTCGTCTGTGGACTTTAGCTGCTATGAGTTCAAATCTTCTTTTAAGGAACTCAATTCTCTATTTTATCAACATCTGTGGGGGCAGAAAATGGAACTTCTTATGGTGCTGTACTTTCTAATTACTTGCCAATGAAAATACTTTACTGTACAGACTCTCCTTTCAGTACACCATATTAATGCTTGCCAATGAAAAGACTTCATCGTTCAGGTTCTCCTTTAGCACATCATAAAAACATTTAAGCGAGTGGAGATTTGAGTTTCATTAACTTGACTGTTTATTCGTCTGCACCAAATTCTTACCACCTTGGAATTTTAGATGAACTTCCTTCCCTTTTCAATTTAATGAGTCCTTGTCAAACTGAGTTTTCTACCTACTACTATCCTTCTGTTTCTAGTGCTAGGCTTGTTGTCTTGTAACTCCTTATCTTATACAACCAGTTGTTAGTAACTCACCAAAATTAGCTGGACCAGGAATTTTGTGCTTGTCTGCTGAACTAGAATATTGCTGTTGTGTTCACATATTTGGCTTAAGTGATAACTTTATTCCATTCATTCAATTACTGACAGACTGAACGAAAAATATCCATTGAATGGCTCATTTGCCAAAATGAGCAGGATCTTTGTTGGGTTGTTCCTCTTTGTGAACAACCAATTAAATTGGAATTTTTAATGACTTTTAAGCTTGGACATTTAACATTTTCAAAGATTGCAATCGTAACTTTTATCTCATTATTGTTTCTAACTGTTTCTTAGTTCTGCATTAAACTAGTTTCCCCAACTTATTATCGACTCCTATCTCTGTTTAATTTGATTGCCACTGTGATTCTAATTCCATCTACAATTGAACAAATCAAACAATTAGGTTATGGAATTAACAAATAAAGGAAATCAAATTAAGAAAACTAAATAAGAAACAAAAATTGAAGAACAATAAGAACAATGAATTCCCCTTTTCTTAGGCTCAGAAAATCTGATCCACCACCACAAAGGCAACACCAAACTTTGGAGAAGCACAAAGGTCACACCAGACACAAAGGACATAAGCAGATTTGTACAAAGCAGGAGATGTTTTTAAGCATAGAGCAGAGAACCGGTATTGCTTCTTATCAATTACAAAGCAAGAATGATTTTGGTGTGTAGAGACTGAGGTCAAGAGGTTCAATTCATAGGCTAGGAGTGGAACTAATTTCTCAGAATTCTCTCAAAGGATAGACATCACGAGAACAAGAATTGGTTACCAAAAGGATAATGATAGAGTTGTACGAATTTGAAAGAGGAAGGGAGAGGTAACGACCTTATCACTTTATCTCCAATTAGTTGGGTATTGAGCATCTAGCCCAATGGGTTGATGTTCTCTAAATACCTAACAATATTTGGGTTCCAACGCTTGT
>CAIGRO010281095.1:0-11218 GCA_903798355.1 Fraxinus baroniana | reverse complement strand
AGTTCACATAATCAAGCTCACATTAAGTGTGAAGCTTTGATGAATCAAGAACAACACATTCAAACGGTTTTCTTCAAGCAGTCAGAACAAATGAGAAATGAATTTCGTGTCCATCTTATTGCATCAATTGATTGTGTTCGAGTTTTGTTGAGACAAGGGTATTCATTTTGAGGCCGCGATGAATCTAAGAATTCTCTAAATTCAAGTAACTTTCTAGTCCAATTATAATTTCTGGCTTATCATAATCACGAGGTTAAGGATGTGACATTTTAAAATGCACCTCAAAATTGCAAATTAACATCCCTTAAGGTACAAAAGGATATAGTACGTGCTTGTGCTACTGAAATGATAAATGTTATTATCAAAGATGTTGGTGATTTATTATTTTCTATCTTAGTTGATGAATCTCTTGATGTGTCAACAAAGGAGCAAATGTCAGTTGTGTTACGTTTGGTGATTCATTATTCGCTATCTTAGTTGACGAATCTCGTGATGTTTCAATGAAGGAGGAAATGTCAGTTGTGTTACGTTATGTGAAAAATGAACTTGTAAATGAACGTTTCATAGATCTTGAACACGTGTCCACTACCATAGTTGTCTCACTCAAGGCTACTATTGATAATATAGTTTCTAGATATAACTTATTCATTTCTAATTTGCGGGACAAGGTTACGATGTTGCAAGTAATATGCAAAGTCAGTTCAATGGTCTAAATCACTCATTTTAAATGAGAACCCTTCTGCCTTTTACATGCATTATTTTGCTCATCAATTTCAACTAGCTCTTATAGCTGTGGCAAAGAAGAATATGCCAATTACTAATTTTTTGCATGTGGTTGCAAATGTGGTAAATAACGTTGTTCTGCCTCGGGTTCGCAGTTCTTCTCAATGGCCATCGCAGTTAGCATCTGTGTGATATTGCGAAGAGTCTCATCGATCCCTTCTAGTAGCTGTTAAATTTTTTCAAACCTTGGTTCGTTGTCGACGATTTGCCTGGACTATCGTCAGTCATCAAATTGAAGTAATTTCTTTGCTCTGATACCAATTTTAGTGCAGAAGCGTTTAGAAATTCTTGTAATAAGAATTGAAACTAATAGCTATATTGAAATAATCTTACTTTGCATATATAGAATAATGATCGGTTGTTCAAAAAGTGTACAATGCATTTGTATTTATAAGCAAAATTATTCCCCAATCCTATTAACATAAGAAAGCTAAAATAAGGAAACTAAATTCTAAAGAGAAATAAACTAAAATTCTAATCTAAACAAGAAATAAGAAAAAAAAAGGGATAAAACCTATTACAACTACAAAAGAAAACTAGAAAAGATTAATCAAAATTTTGTAGTAAGAAACTATCAATCATGATTATGTACTACATCAAGATGTTTCTTAAGGTGTTTCTAAAATGAATGTAATATCAAGAGTCTAATACCAAGTTCCAACACAAAAACAACATATATAGAGCACGAAGTTAAGAATGCAGTATGAAGATCTGTTTACAGTCATTTGATCTATGAAAAAAAATTTGAAGTCCCTAAAGGCGCAATTTACGATTTTATAAGACTACTAGGAATGCAACACCAATCCATTGATCTTCATTAGAAAAGACATGCAATGTACACCTAGCCCCTATTCAGTAGAAATTAAATCTAGATTTTAATCTAAGTCAAAGTCAACAACTCATTTTAACCACATATTTTATGGGATCCACAACTTTTCAACCATACATTTCATCAACTTTTATCAAAATCTACTAAAAATCTGATTTTAATCTCCATCAAACAGGGACCTTGTTTATTTTACTTTTTATGGCTAAGGCATTTGGACCAAATGAAGCCTCGGCTATCACTGCGTACACATACACACCATCTCAGAAGAGCCATGAACTTGTTCACCATGCATCCCGTGCAGAAAGACGTGTCTAAATGGTCTATCAAAAACTTGTATGGCATTTCCAATATACTGGGTTGAACAAAGCTATACAAGATTAAAGTATAAAAATAAGTTAAATTTGTATTGCTTGTCCTGAACATTTTTGTGTAGTCCATACATACAAAAACATGCCATCACAACAAGGTTTAATATCCAACCTTATTCGTGTACAGGATTGCCTGATCAAAGTTAAAAAATATTTATTGCCTATATGCTCGCTAAACACATTCAATGTGTACATATGTCCATTAAAAAAGGACATACCCAGAAAAATAAAAGAAAACTCCTTATCTTCAATATGACTAAGAACATGTTTTTGGCTAAGACTAAGAAAAATAAAGTTACTATCAAGTAATTCTTTTATTGCCTAACATGTTGAGCTTTTATAGATTCTAGTTTAAAAGCAAGTTACTATAAAGTGATTCAACAAGTATTTTTACTTTTTTCTTGGCCTAGTCAAACATTCTCTAAATTCTAACCATCTATGAGAAAATTGAAGTACCTAGTAAGGAGCAAGAAAAGGGTGCCCGTAATCAGAAAAAGAAATGTAACATGGAGTACTAAGGCAGAGTCACTGGAAGAGAAAGCTAAGCCCAACATAGCAGCCAGACATAGACCCAGCATCAAGAATGAAATCTTTAAAGTATTCCAAGTAGGACCCTAAAATTAAAATACAAAAAGATCAAAAATCTGTGAATTTTTTTTGGTTGAAATAGGTACAAATAATTGGAACAGAGAAACTTCAGAGTGATGACTAAAAGATGAGAAACTTATTTCATACGTTAACCCCAGGAGCTAAGGCTCCAAGCAAGACTGCTTTTGCCGATGAGAAATCTTCTGTACTTGATTGTTTAGACTCCATTCTAATTTCTAGGGAATTAGGATTCCTCAGATTGCAGATGTGCGTGTAGTGCGTGCGTGAGGGAGGGAGAGAGAGTTTGGGTCAATCAGTAATGTTTTGAACAAAACGTTTGGGCCTCACTTTTTTTGGGCCCACGGCCCGCACTGGTATAGTGTATTACAAAACTGGTCCATAGTATTATTGAGATTGCATTTCAGTTGCAAAATTCTTGATTTTGATTATTATGGGACAAAAGTTTTTAAATATTCATTTATACCCTCTAAATTTTGAGCAAGAAGATAGGATACATTGCTATAATGATTTTTCAATGAATAAAAATTAGGAAAAACTCGTCAAATTGATCTTGAAAAGTATTTACGATTTAATCATTCTTTTATAATTTAAATGATGAAACGATTGTTTCGAACATCCATGACTTAAAGCCAATATATACCATGCTAAGAAGGGAAGGCATGAAGCAAGTACTACAAACCCCCTTGTGTATTGATTCGTTACTGACTAAACGGAAAATGCTTGCTTTGACAGTCGTCTTCTAGTTCCCTTCACCAAACAAGTCAAAAGATGAATTTTTTACCCAAAAAACCTCGTAGAGTCGTAGATGAAGCTCATTGAAGATAGTACACTAAATGCATGCATAATCGCAAATATGTTAATTCAACCCAACATTTCAATCTGTAAAATGCTGTGAACAATAAGTTACAGAAAATCACACATGGTGCCAATTTCCAAATGTTATACTTTCTATGTATATACACACTTTATATATGATGATAGATTCATCCCATAAAAGTTGGACCTTTTAGTTGGGAATCTGGCTGCAGCTGCCATTCTCTCTCTTTAAGATACTGCAGAAGTGGTGGCTGTTCTGTTCTTAACTCCATTCCAACACCACATACATATGGAAATGATCTTTGATAACCAAGAAAAAGTTTGTCCCTTCTTTGTCCTTCTGCTCCATAAACAAGGGAAGAATTTAGATATGGTCGAGGGTTGTTTGAATACACAGTGGGACTGGAAACAAAACGATTTCCCCACTGGTCGTAGAGTTCGAATGTGGAAATGTCATTCATGTGAAAACTTCCGTAGGCAGGGGCATCGAAGTGAGCTGGTGATATGAGATTCTTGGCACTCTCTGGGTTCTGACTGTTTCGATAGTGATATAGCCATTCGGAAGAACTCATTCCAAGTAGTGGTGGGTATCCATCGACAAGACCAAGAACTCCAGGACGAAAACCAATCTGTGGAGCAATTACAGAGTGACTGGGGAATCCAAGGGTTGGTGCTGCGCCTAGAATGCCATCTGACTCTTTCCCCCCTGCAGGCTTCAACTCTGGAAAATTAGACAAATTCCTCCTAAACCAAAGATCGTCATCAGGTAATACTGGGGCAGAAGGCAATGGCGAGACATAAGGAGAACTCGGGGTACTTGCTGAAATCTGCACCAGGGCATCCTCAGAATCCTTAGTTTCGTGGATCGAGATATTGGAAGAAGCTATTTCCTCAATGGGACTTAATTTATGTTTAGTGAAGTCTTTTAGCCCTTTCTCTTCAGTATTCGAACTGTCTCTACTAAGGAACCAAGCATCGAGGGAGGGAGGCCCGGGTGGGTGACCAGTCGTGTCCTTCAGTTGAGGCTCTTGCTGTTTGAACGGCCTGCTGGGTTTTGAATCAGACGTGATGGGGCAGAAACTGAATGAATCGTTCTCTGGCGGATTCTGAGCAATACAAAGTGATGTGGCACGACGCAAGAACTCATCAGGAATTGTTGTGTGAATCTCTTTGCCTTCATGAGAAACTTGATCATTTTTGGCATTGGAAATATATAGTGGAGCCGAGTTATGTCTTGTAATCGGCTTGAAGAGAATGACTTCTTCCTCTTCTGTAGTCACAGTGTGGGTGTTTAAACTGGGGTGATCTAGACTTTTGCCTGATAAGGATTCCTCTTCCTCTATGGATCTAGCTGTCTGCTCGTAAGGCTCTGTAATTTCAGGACAAGAATTGGATACTGCTAATTCCACTCCTCCTTGGTCGAATTTTCTCGTCTTTCCCGTATAAAATTTGCATTCCACTTCATCATAAAAGATCCAGTTTGGAGAACCATTAAGACTGTCTACAATTATTCTTGCCGAGTGAAGCATGCGTCGAGAACGCAGTATATTCTTATTCTCGAAATCTTCCATGCATTCCGATAGAGTCGTGAAGTCGAGCAAAGCCTGTGCTCGAGTTATCGGATAAAACCCCCTCAACTCATGATCTTCCCAAAGAGCAGTATAATCTGGAACCATTGCTCTCTCATTTTCATCAAATCGATTCAAGAGATCAGCCAAAGAACTGAAAAAGTAAGATACAGCATTCATAACCCTCTCATCTGCAACATATGCTACTACTCGGTTGATAGTGCCGACTAACCACTCGACAAACACTAGCACAGCCGGTAAAAGTGGGCAAATTTTCATATAATTACCTTTCAGACATCTCTCAGAAAGGCGACCCATGCAAATGAACATAAAAATTAGTGCTAATGGTGTCTGAGCAGACAGCTTTTCATGGTCTCTTTCTGTTTGCTCCTTTCTTTCCGAGTTTTCGGCCAGTCTATGGAAGGTGAAGATGAGCATGCAAACAAGTTGAATTGCACGATAAGGGCCTTTTCTGGCCGAATCCATATGTTGGTAAGACTCAAGAGCAGCATTTAGTTCTGCATCATCCAGTGCCAACAAACCTTCCAACGTGCTCACCCAAGAAGCAAGAGTGCTTGAAAATTCCTGCAAACTGCAGTAGACAAACCATTGCAGAACTAGATTAGAAAATTCATACTGGAAAGGGAATTTAATTGAAGTACTATTCGAACAATGCATGGTAAATTTTTCTCCTTGGCCATAGACTTTCTCCTTTCAATAAGTACAGTGCATAAATCCTAGATAAATGATTGCAAAAAATTCACAGACTTCACACTTGTACTTAAAACAACTATCTGGGATATCAACCAGATACAGTAAGATTGAATAGAGTGCTCGAATATGATGATACTGATAGCACTGATACAGCTAATAGCCTTAAAAAGCGCGAAAAAGTGATGATAAATGCATGAAAGGGAGTAATATGCCGAAATTAGCACCTTGATCTTATGAGAAGTAAGCTTATCATTCGGATAAACATGGGCCATAAGTTGAATTTTGCAGCAGAAACGTTCTCCAGGTCTTCAAAGTTTATGTGATTTGCAGAACCTCTATCTGCATGAGATTTATTCTGTAAGGATAGTCTCGTTGATGGATTTGAGAAGTCAAACTGCACCTCAGAAGAAAGCAAGTGCAAATGACATATCCTGTTCTGCAAAATCACAACAAAGGGAATAACAAAACTAATCCGCATATGGAAAGAATGATTTTTTTCGTTTATTTATTTATATATTTTTTGAGACAACGAGTTTCACCTCTTCAAAGAGCAACATAAGGTTGTTCCACGAATCAGGAAAAGGCTCTTTAACTGCCAAACTCCTTGTGCAGTGATACACAGAAAGAAAAGCATCACCAACATATGTTGCCAACAATGCTAACTGAAAACACGCTGAAACTTTTAAATTCAAATCTTACAATGATAAAAATAGTTCAGTTTTTCAGGGTTCTAGTGAAACTACTTTCCCTATAAACAAATCACGTGATTATAACAGCCCAAACATCGTATTGAGTTTTCAGAATAAATAGGAACCCCAATAATAAGGAGATATTACGAAGAAAAATACCTGATTATGGGGATTTCCACTATCTGGCCATATTCTGGTTGCTTCTACGTAGTAGGACGCTGCAACGGACCATTTACAGGGATCAGGCTTCTTAAAAATCTCGGTATATCTCACAAGATCCCCGAGACAAACCAAAAGGCGATGGCACGTATATTGACATTTATGCAGCTTTGTTGGCTCAATAGAAAATGAACTTCCAACCTTATCATCCATGAAAACTTCTGCGGGGAACCCACAATTTGTTCTAAGATTTATGATCAAATTCCTATAGAATTCCATCGCTTCAGACAAAAATGTCCTAAATCCTTCCAGATGTTTATCAATGTTTGCTTGAGAATTAACGTTGTCATGCTGAGCATCCCTTTTTGTATTCTGCCGTATCCGTTTACGAAACTCATCAATGTGCACGTAATGCAGCTTCCACAAAAGATACTCAGCCTCCTTAAGCTCCCTAAGGTCTGAATTGCTTAAAATAATTTTCTCATAACTAGCTCTGACTTTATGATATAGCTCTAGAACGTCACCGTGTAAAAGACCTTTAGAGTAAATTAACGCCAACAACTGCTTTTCTGTGTTAACAATCTATAAGACAAAAGTGTCAATAAGTATTGAATTTGCGAAATAATAGAAAATTAATCATATTGTCTCAGCTGCACAAGTTTACCGTGAAAGAATTCTCTGATGCCCTTTGATCTTTAGGAGTGGAAGATGAGTCGACATTCATTTTTACTTCTGATGAACTTCAGTGGAAGTTATGATCCTTAATTATAGTGCATATGATCCTACATGCTGATATATCATCAGTTAAAGTAAATTGCCGAACAATTAGGAGATAACATGTAAAATACATTAATATAAACAATGTTTGATGATTCTTTCTTCGTGCTAGTGCTAAAAATGTTTATTTCTTCGAAAAAATTCTATTACGAATTACGAAAGCTTCTAATTAAACAGGAGTTTCCATTCAAATTTTCAGGGCGCTATTCGACCAGACTGGACACTACACACACAGTAACAAGATTTTAACCTTTTTTTCCTCCGTCTGTAATCCAATACTTTGTACCGAACACGTAAAAGTGTGCTAATAATTCAATTTTGATACACAAGATCCTTCAATTAAACACAATAAAAACAATTGGAACCACCCAGAGTAAACATCCAACAACAGTAATTCAAGAAACCCAAGTATTACTCAATCATTAAAATCAAACAGTGTACTGCAATTAAAGAAAGTTTCTTTAAAACAACCTTAAAAGCATCAAAGAAACATAGTACCTCGAGAATTCCAAAGATTCAAAGAGTTGCTGTGTTAAAACTGAACAACAAAGATACACTTTTTAGAGAGAGAGAGAGAGAGAGAGAGAGAGAGAGTCCTCCATTTGTGAAAGAGACAAAGAAGAAGGTGGCTATTCTTAATTATTTTTAAGATAGACTTTAGTGTCATCCTTTCTATTTGGCACTCGTACAAGTTTTTCTTGCGATTAATGAATACCCCAATAAAAAAGTGGCATCCGTTGAAATGAACCAATCATCCTTGTCAAATTTATCTCAAATTGATATTTCTCTCATAAACATCAAAGTCAAGTATTTTTGGCACAATTTTATGATGATCATCTACAGCAATAGTTTCTTTTATGAGAATTGATCGATTACAGGAAAAATGAAATTTTTACAAGAAATATCTTAAATTGAAACAATAGTTTTTACTTTTTAATTAGGGAAATTGCAACATCGGTTCCTAATCTTTTCAATTTTTATAGACTTTACCCTAACCTTCATTTCGTACTAGCAAAGGTCCATAACCCTTCATAAATATGCAGTTGGGGTCCATCTAAATGAAAACTGTTCGAAACACCGTTAGTTGACCTGAAAAATAAAATATTTTGACCATTTTAATGAGGGACAATTTCATCCATACAATATTTTCCCCTCATTCATTGTTCAAAGCATTGTACAGTTCCCTCAAAATAATTAAAATAAAGAATAAAAAAAATAAAAGGAACATGAATTGTTCATCTTCCCCACACCACTATACCAAAATCAAATCTAACCCAACCCCGACTCCTTCTTCCACAACGACTACTTGTCGCTACCAAAACCAAAACCAAAACCAAAACTAAAACCAAATCTAAATCCGACTCACTGTATCAAAACCAAAACCAAATCTACCCTTTGCAAAAATGTTTCTTTTCTAGAATAATTATGCTCCATTGATTTTAGATATAAAGGATAAAGAGTAGTAGAATATGAATATCACATATATTGTGGTTAAATCTTTATGATATAAACCAGCTACTCTAGTATCAATCATTTTGGCTTTTTAGGTTTTTTTTTTCTTGAATCTTTTTTTATTTGTTCTTATTTTTGTTGAGATTTGTAGAGGAAAATTGGGGGTAATAATTAACAAATGTCATCATTCATTTGGACTCTGGCAATGAAATGAGAGATAAATAAAGAGGGAAAATTAGTAAAATTGAGATTTGAGAGCAGATGATTGAGTACGACATGAGAGTAGCTTCAACATTGCAAAGGGCGGGAGTGGGTGTTGAAAAAGATGAAGTATTTGGCGTGGGTAACGGGATGGATTAGGATTTTTTTTAGTTTTAGTTATTTTAATTATTAATATATGGTTGACAAAATTGCTATCCTTAAAACGGTCAAAATGTCTCATGTTTTTAATTTTTCAAGTCAATTGAGGGTGTTTTGGACAATTTTTGTCCAGATGGACTCCAAGTGCATGTTTATGAAATGTTAGGGACATTCGTTAACACAAAATAAAGATTATGGTAAAGTCTACAAAAAAAAATGGAAAAAAAAAATAGGTACAGGTGCCGCAATTTCTTGTTTCTGTAAATAGAAGATATTCAAGTCGAACAAGTATAATAAATAAAATTTGAGTTGAAAAATGAAAAACGAACATGTAACCTAGTCAAAGAATTGTGCACGGCATGGCCCACAAGGGTCAAAGTAGTTGGTGTTACGACACCAATATCCCATCAATTGAGATAATCTGTAATTCAGCTATATGCCAACAGATGTGAAATTTTGCTGATCATAAACCTGAAGCGGGATCGACGGTCAGGATGGACTGATTGTATCTTTGAGCACAACATACAGCTTTATCTGATGGCTACTCCTTGGAGATATCATGGCTTACTGCATTTTAAATAATATTTTTGGCTTGCGAGTTGCTATTATTTGATAGATTCATTTGTTTGTTTCAATAAAGAAAGACTTTTGGCCAAAGTTCCAAATCTTGAAGCAAGAAATTATCATTTTTTAATTCATATGGTACAAATTATGCTGAAAATGATTTATAACATTAAACTGAACAAGTCCAAATGATGCAATCATTCACTAACAAGTCGCTTCAGTGAGTTGTTCATCAAGTTTTGGGACTTTCCACATAACAAAAAATAAATATAAATAAATTTATATCCAGCTTACTGTCTTCACTATTACTCACTATTTACTCATATAGTGAAAAACCAACTATGACTGAATCAACCAAAATTAACAAAGTAAAATCATAGGACATGCCAATAGTTGTATGTAAATGAGCATATATATCTCAACATTACATTTGAAATATCATCCGAGTCATGGTATTGGTGCGTAAAAATAAATAATGATGTTTATTGAACCTAAAATCGAGCAGTAAAAGATCCTCCAGAGACCAACTTGACAAAAAAGTTGACAAATACTGAGAGTCTGTGTGGTAGAGATTAAGTGTCTGTCTGGGAAAGCTTAAAAGTTGGATTAAAAGTCATATTTTGACCGTTACAAGCTCCAACGGGAAAAATTTCAATTAAAGCAGCAGCCTTTTCTCTCACAAGTGTCAGGCCAAACGGTTAAAAAATCAATTCTTGCCAAAAGAGAATCTGCACCTAAAATCGGATTAAAATCGAAAAACTAACCGTTATTATTGACTTTTATTAGACGGGTGGGACCCAATAACAGCATTATTTTCAATTTTAATCGAATTTTAATGGCTACCAAACACGCTCTAAAGTATCAAAAAAAATAAAAAAAAAAAGTCGAAAAAACCAGCAAGCCCTTCTTTTCTTCCTGTTCTTTTCTCTTCTTCCTTAACAAGTCGCTTCAGTGAGTTGTTTATCAAGTTTTGGGACTTTCCACATAACAAAAAATAAATATAAATAAATTTATATCCAGCTTACTGTCTTCACTATTACTCACTAGTACTCATAGAGTGAAAAACCAACTATATGACTGAATCAACCAAAATTAACAAAGTAAAATCATATGACACGCCAATAGTTGTATGTAAATGAGCATACATATCTCAACAGTACATTTGAAATATCATCCAGAGTCATGGTATTGGTGAGTAAAAATAAATAATGATGTTTATTGAACCTAAAATCGGGCAGTAAAAGATCCTCCAGAGACCAACTTGACAAAAAGTTGACAAATACTAAGAGTCTGTGTGGTAGTCTGGTAGAGATTAAAATCGGATTAAAATTGAAAAACTAGCCGTTATTGTTGACTTTTATTAGACGGATGGGACCAATAACGGCATTATTTTCAATTTTAATCGAATTTTAATGGCTACCAAACACGCTCTAAAGTATCAAAAAAAATAAAAATAAAAGTCGAAAAAACCAGCAAGCCCTTCTTTTCTTCCTGTTCTTTTCTCTTCTTCCGTTTTTTTTTTTTTTTTTT